>JABUQX010067811.1:0-20000 GCA_015478945.1 Trachelipus rathkii
TAACAAAATCTTACTAGAAGTGATTCGATTCCATCAAACACAACGGAAATCGACTCACCATCATCGATTATATAGGAATCGATACCTAAATCGGGTATATTCCTTGACATACAATAAATCATGCTATAAGTGCTAAAAAAGGGTGGGCGGGGTATGAAATCATGCTAGAAGTGCTCTGATTACATTATAAACCACGGGATTCGATTCCTAGACATCGATTATATAGGAATTAACCCTGTACACCAGGCCATCTAGCTCGATATAAATATCATGCTAGAAATAGGCTAGAAAGATTGACGCTTCAAGGCATGCTACATTGTGCAGTCCTGATGTATCCCCTAATACTGTAGCCCACTTAATAACAAAGGCAGCAAAAAAATGAACTTGATCCTATCTTTAGTAACGGAGATAAGGGCTATTCCGTAAACATTGTCATTTTTACCCTTTGGAGGGGGGGGGGAAGCTCTGGGGGAATTTTAGGGGACTTTTGCGAAAATGCTTCTGTGGTAGTGTTCTATCAATAGCGTAAAAATTAGCTTTACCCTAATTATTTCCGAAGTTTGATGTTTCAAGGTCTCTATTGCAGGGCTGCGGAGCCAGCAAATTTTTTTCCGGCTCCGGCTCCATCATTTTAAAATTACCCGGCTCCGACTCCTGCTCTGGCTCCGATCCTTGTTATAATTCCTTCTCCATTTACACATGAAATCTTAATTCTGTTACAACCAATTATTTATTGTATGAATGAAATGTGAATGTTTTATTAATACATTCTTTATTAACTTAGAATTAAAATCTAGAAAAAATATATTTATTAAAATTAGATTTTAAGAAATACAGAAAAGGAATAATTCATTTTCTTCATAAAATTTTAATATAATCTTTGAACGATGAACTTCCTGTACAGTTACGTAATATAATTTTATTAAAAAGTCATTTATTTATTTATTTATTTATTTTTTTTTTAAAACGGAAAAATTATACTTCAGTTTCATCCTAAACTTTTTAAAATAATAATTCTTCTTTAAACTATGATCTTCCTGAACAGATGTAACATAATTTATATTCAAAACAGATTTATTATATTATTTATATTTATTATTAATTAATTTATTAATTGAATAATTTTATATATATATATATACTCAATAATATTATATATAAATATATATATATATATATTATATGAGTATACAGATAATATATATTTATTTATATATATAACTACTATATATATATTATATAATATACTATATATATATATATAATTATAATATATTTATATATATATATATCTATATATATATATATATATTATAATATATATAATATATAATATATATATATATAATATATATATATATATATATATACTATAGTAATACTATATTATAAATTAATATTATATATATATAATTATAGATATAAATATATATTATAAATACAATAACTATATATATAGATATAATATAGATATATAATATATATTACTAGCTTTATATATATATACTGTATAATATGAACGCTATCATTTTTGCCTAAATTTTAAAATTAATTTCTCTGTTGAACTGCCTAAGCTATATATATTACCTAACTTATATATAATACCTATATACTAAGATATAAGTTTATATATATATATATATATATATAATATATATATATATAATATATAATATATTATATAACTATATATAAAATGTATAGTATATCCTATACCTGCTATATATATATATATATAATATATATATTTAAATATTAATATAATATATATAAGGTATATATATATATATACTATATATAGTATATTATATTAATAATAATTAATAATAATAATATAATATAATTAAGAATAATAATAATAATAATAATAAGAATAATAATAATATTCACTTGTTTCTTAAATTTTAAATTAATTTCTCTTTGAACTGAGCCTGAGCCATATGTGATATAAATTTATTAAAAACAACTGCTTCTTAAAAATAAAACTTCCTCAATGAAATTCTCTATAATGATGTCCTTAGATTTCCGATTTGAGTATTATTATTTTTTAGATTAATTTATTTGTGTAAGCCGCATCTTGCAAAATTTTGTAGGGATAGCTAGGGATGCCTCGTTTAAATTGTAACTTTGCTTTCGCCGGTCGATCTTCATTTATTTCATCGTGAATAGCCTTATGGAATTTTCTATTCGTATTTTTTTTAGAGTATTGTAGGTTGAGGGGAAAAGGGGGGTTTTTTTTTTTTTTAAAGGTAGAATGCCTTTTTTTCTATCTGCTTTTCCTGCATGCTCCAGTATTTGTTCCCGATTGTTTGTCAAAATTGTTGACATCTTCATTACTCATTTTGACAGGTACACAGGGAGGGGATTCCTGAAACAGCCGAACTATCTGACTCCGACCCAGATTCTTGTTCGGTTATTCATTTTAAGTTCCTAGTTCACAAAGAGCATTCCTAGCTTCTAATATCAGATTCTCAGTTCTGAGGAAGATTCTGAACTGTGGATCAACAAAGATGGCAGGCAAACAATATTTTGTTTTCAGTTAACATCTTTTCCCTTCTTACATGGATTTTATGTCATTTGCTATAATCCTCTTCTTCTATAAAATTTTCTGGAGAACCTTCTTCTTGAATATTTTTTGGGTGAAGTATGAGTGTTTTAATAATACTCTTATGGTTTTCGCATTTGTTCCCACTGACTATCGGAGAGAGAAAGTTCAGGAGTACCGACAGCCATCATGCTGGTAGTCTTTTAGTTGTAGAAGCCTTTCGAGCATAAGACATGTACTTCCCCGTCTTGTCGCCTTGTTCTAAAGGATTGCCACGTTTCTAGCTTGATCTTTAAAGACTTCCATCTAATTTGGGGTTCTGCTGCTTATTGCTTTTTGTCTCGCCTTGCTATAAGGATTTGCTGTATGCGTTTATTGCTGAGACAATCTCCAACTGCCTAACCGTTAAAGTTTGAACTCCACACCTCATGTGGGAAATGCTAACGTCATTGGAACATAGTATTATCCAGTGGCGTAAATAACGCCCCCGCAGGCCCCGCGGTGCGGGGGGGCGCAGCAGCAGAGAGGGCGCACGGCGGGCAAGAGGGATGAGAACTTTTTTGATGTAAATCCATAATGAAAGCTCTCCTCTCTCTCTCTCTCTCTCTCTCTCTCTCTACTATATCATTATATATATATATAGATACTCTTAAGTAAAATATATGATATAAATATACTACTATATATTATATATATTATATATAACTATACTATACGATATATACGTACTACTATAATATCACTATATATTGGCGAAAGACCAAAATAAAGCGAAATATGTGCATTGTGCAAATCACAGCCTTAACTTAGTCTTGAATGATTCTGTAAAGATTACAGAAAATATTGTTTTTTTATCTATTGTGAATTAACTGAGATAAAGGTATTTCACGTCAGGAGTCTTCCAGATAGCAATCCCTGGGAAAGAAATTCTTCAGAACGCTGCGACATGGTCAACAACTGTTAAAAGGACTGTGCCCAAAATGATGGTCTTTGAGGTTTCATTGCTTGTTGGCCAGTTAAAGTAATTTCATTTATATTTGAACTGTTTATCAAAATCATCCTAACTTCACAAAGAGCTCTGAAGTAGTTGAGGCAGAATTAAAAAGACAAATGTCTACTTTCACTTCATTTTAATGCTTGTGTTTCCAAAGCAAAATTTTGGAAGGTATTAACATCACTTCTAAAACACTCCCAAAAACCAGACATATCCCTGGATGAAGCTTCCACTCTTTAAGAAAGGTGTGTCACCAAACTAAACGCAGTTGCGGGGAGAGTTTTACAAGCTAGTGGAAGAGGCCCAGGAAATTGCAAAGAAGCTGGCAAATTGAGATTTCACTGCCTACTAAACTCAAAAGCAAAGGTGACAGGCTTCTTTGATGAGCTTTCTAAGGATGTTGACTTATTGATCCTTTGCACAATTTCAGGTTGAGGGTTTCTTAACAGGAGCCATTGAATATATAGAGTAGGCCAAGTGAAATCGGAAGGGTACCAGAGTATGAAGGTGAAATAGTATGTTTTGCTTTCTTGAGTCCTTAACAGCCCTTCACCAGACAAACAGATAAAAGTCATGGAGTCTGCTGCAAGTTTACAAAAAATACTGACAGCCGTGAGGCGGTGACAAAGTTCTTAGTTTAAGCGAAATCGTCTGCTGAGGAATGGGGTTTGTGCAGCTAACATAAATAAAAAGAAAAAATGACAAACAACTATACAAGTAGGCAGAATATTTGGTCTGATCTGGAAAATAATATTGTGTCTTTTAGGTATTCAGACGTGTGGTACAGCTTTTATAATGTTTCTGACACTCCCCGTAACCTCATCATCTGCTGAGAGATCTTTTCATAAATTAAACCAATAAAAACGTTATTTAAAAGTTACTTGAGAAGTACCATGACGACTGTAAGTGAATTGGCTGTACTTAGCATAGAGTTTTGATCGGCTCGCGCACTGGACTTGGAGAAATTAGTGTGAAACATTTGTGATGCAAAGAGACGAAGGGGATTAATTAATGAGCATTTAGAAGACTATTAATGTTCAAAGTAAAAATAATGACAAATGGTGGGGTATTGTAATTGGTTGTATTGTTTATTAGTAACTTTTTGCTTTACTTTACCAATAACAGTAATGTAAAAAGTGTTTTAAAAATGCGCATCTCTTTTATATATAATTAATATTATATTTATATATATACTATAATATATTATACTAATATATACATTATAATAATAATAAACGTATACTATATATATACTATTATATATTATATATATTATTTAAATTTAAATTTGATAATTTAATTTATTAAATATAGTATATATATATATTATATCTATATATATATATACTATATATATATAATATATTATATATATATTATATAATTATACTTATATATATATATATAGTATAATATATATTATATATATATTATATATATATATATATATATATATATATATATATATATATATATAAACCTTTTTTTTTTTTTTTAATACACTTTTGTTCTTTGTAATTCTAATGTGATTTTTCTTGGATATGAACTTTTTTTGGCATTCAAGTTCCAAAAACTCTATCCACCACCGTCCATGACTAAAGGGGGCGCATAAAATAGTCGCGGGGGGGCGTAACTGACCTTAGTTACGCCACTGGTATTATCATAGTTTTATCAAGATCATTCTGAAAGCAACTATTACTTCTTCGTTTTGACATCAATAGAATCAGAATCACAATTACCAGCTTCCTGTTCCTATCCTCAATGCCTCCTTATTTAATTTTCAATCTTTACTTTAGTATTTTAATGTCATCCTGTTATCGCGTAACAAAGCTAATTACTTGTCTCTTATTATTTCGAATTCTTTTTAAAAACGTAAATTCTCTTTGGATATATTAGCTGAATGTGCGATTTGGAATCGTCTTTCTGCTAACGTTTTAGTAATTGTTTTATCTTCGTCCACATTAATCTAATATTAATGACAAAAATAATTAGCTCTTGGCCCTTGGTGCAAGCATTCCATTTTAAATGGCACGAAGCATCCTGTTAAACAATTTTTCAAGTTATATCTTTTTTTCTTATCCGCTTCTTCTGGAACTCATTTTAAATATTTTCTAGGTCTAAAAAGGGTGGACTTCCCAGCTTTTCGAAACCATTTTTCTCACGTGCTTTAAATCCTGCGTCTTGCAAAAAATCTTATGAGTCACTATCTTTAACAACCATCATCTGAATCATTATATTTTAAATTTTTCACTCGATCTGTCTAAGTTTTTGACAATTGAAAAAAAGTGATCCACTTTAGTCTGAGTTTTTGAAAGATCAAGGTTTATCGTTGAAATAGCTGGATCGCCTTCTTTTTCAACATTGCAGCAATGCTCCTGGATGAGAGCATTTTAAATCTTGGCATTAATTTAAAGGATCCAGTAGATGTATATGGACCCCCTAAGTAACTGTGTTTGGTCGGTAAACTCTTTGAACAAACTACTTCTACCACCTAAAGTAGAAGTAGTTTAAACTATTTCATTATTGTGAAGTAGTTTAGAATTTTTTCTTGGAACAAATATTCAAGATACCGTGAGGTGCTTTCGATATTGGTTTAGGTTGACATGATTTTCTAAGGATATTAAACTTAAATAATTAAAGTTATCTATAGAAGCAGTTAAATTGTTATTATTGAATAATTATGTATACCATAAGTTAATTTCGGTAATATATATATACTAGATATATATATATAACCCCTATCATAAAAATATATACTAATAATAATATATATAATATATAATACTTATATATTTATAACTGAGTAGTATATATTATAATATAATATCATAATCTATGAACATATATATATATTACTTAATATATATATTATTATATATAGGTTATATATATATATATATATATATATATATATTATATATATTATAATCTATTATAGTATTCTATATACTATATATATATTATAATATTATACAATATTAATATATAATATTTATATATCTATATACTATTTATACTATATATATCTATATATAAATATATATTATATATATCATATACAAATATATATATTTATATATAGATAGATATATATACTATTATAATATATATAATATATATTAATATATTATATATATACGTTATATATAGTATTATAATACTATAATGATATTTATCATATATAGTAGAAGGGGAAGGAACCTCTGGCAGGTGCCAGATTTTGTCGACTAAATCTGCAACCTTGCCCAACAAATAGTATATATTTTTAGCTACTTTTTTAGTACTCAAGCTACCTTCCTGACCAGTCCTTTTTTATGTATCGTTTTTAATGGGGGGTTTCGGCCCCGCAGGGGCCCCTTTTTCAATGTACGTTTCCGCCAGCTATTTTAGGGGTATGTCATGTGTGGTGCAGGTGTACTCTGTGATTTTTTTGACTTTCACCTCGCTAGCACCTGGGTTTACCCCTACCCCCTTTATTCATTCAGCTATGTTTATGATTGCACGTTCTTTGCCTGCAGCCTTTTTTTTTTAACCTTTTTCGGCATTTTATCATTGTTGTATATATTTAAAGACTTTCTTAAACTCAGTGTTCCTATGAACGTTTTTTAACCAGTTTTCATTATAACTCTGGCAACTTATAGCTAAATTTCAGATTTTTAGCAACCTTTTTTAAGTTTCTTTCGACGTTTCATCATTCTAGGTGTATATATTTTTAAAGACATTCTCTAATTACTATATCTACTTTCGCTGGACCTTACTTTATCGCTTTTCCTGCGCTAAACTCTGGCAACCTATAGCTTAAATTTCAGGATTTAACACTTTTTAACACTCTTTCGGATTATTTTTATCATTTTAGGGATATATATTTAATGACTGTTCTATACACGTTCCTTCCTGAGCCTTTTCTATCATGTTTCATAATAATTCTAGCGCATCCTACTGGTAAATGGTGTTCCTCACGGATTTTAATATTTCTTGACCTATATTTTTGCAACTTTTTTCTAGTCACTTTCCAACTACTCATCTATACTAACCTAATCCCTCGTTTTTTTTAACGTTATTCTGTAATTTTTCATTGTTTACCTATTAAATATTGTTAAATTCATTAGTAGATTTTTATAATTTTTCAGAGTCTGTCGAATACATTTTTAGACCTCTTCCTTTTTACACCACTGTACAGTCTTCAACAATCTCGAGCTATTTGCCTTCTCTATCAAGGATGTACAAGTAACCGTGTAGGCTTAAATACATGCAGCCCAACAACGGGATCATCACATTACTATTAGGCTTCTAAATACCGTAAATTTTAGCAACGTTAGTGCCTAGACAGCTGTAAACCCTCATTCATCACTTCATCTAAGTTCGTGACATCATTTTTTCCGGCGTTTGACTCGCCTATGGGCGTCACCATAATGGTTTTCGATTCATCAAGCGTTTGAGTTCGAGCTCCCGAGCCCCGTCAAGCCGCCCGCTGTTCCACATTCCGCCGTCCATCGCCCGACACCCTCCAAGACGCCCCCATATATATAACATATACTAGTATATACAACGTATCTACTATATATTAATATATTATAGTATTATATTATATATATAGGTATATATATATAATCATAGTTATATATATTAATACTATGTAATATATATATATTATATATATTATATAATGTATATAAATATATATATAATAATATATATATATATTATATATATATATATATATATATATGTATTATACTATATATATAGTATATATATATATATATCATATATATATATATATATATATAGTATATATATAGTATATATATTATATATGTATATATATATAGTTATATATGTAAATATATTATAATATATTATTATATATTATATACTATAATAATAATAATTATATTATATATATATATATATATAAATATATCATATATATCCTATATATTATATATTTTGTACCAACGAAGACTATGAATCGCATTTCGAATACTCGAACTCATTGCACATATTCAGGCATCCACCAACATGATCATCAGTTTGAAACTACTTAATAAACTCAAAGTATGACACTATACGTCTCTTGACTTCTACGTATTTAAATATTTTAAACTTTAACTCAATGCATGATTTGATGTTGAACCAATGGTTATTTAACTCTCATACCAGAACTGTAACCAATTGGTCTTAGAGTACTTGGAGATATAATGTCAAGAAGTAATATTTCTATTATCACTATCGGTCAATCTTGATTAGACCTTCAGCTATCCAAACATAAATTACTTTTATTTTTAATGTGTTGTTTTAAAAGTTTTAGGTAGATAGACATTTCTTCAATCAATGTAAAGTGTTTCACACACTGAAACCGAATAAGATGTATAACCCAAATTTTAGGGATATGACACCCTATAGTATTCACTCTCTATTTAAGCTCTAACCCTTTTTACTCAATCATATTTCAGTAAGGTTTAAGATATTGCATTCTTTTAAGTGTTATGAGGAAAACTTCGAAAACAAAATATATTTTGGCCTTTCTTGCCTTTTATAAGGACTCAATGGTTGTCATGGTCAGTATTGCTAATTTGAACCGAACAGCTCGAATTCTTTGTTAATGGAGGTTTTAAAGCTTTTCAATAGACGCGATATCATCTGTATACCACAAAGAATAAAATAGACTATAAATACTCATATATTATAATATATATATATATATATATATATATATTATATATATTATATTATATATATAATAGAGAATATGTATCCATTATATATATATATATATATATATTATATATATATATCATATATAATGCTTGACATGTAATCAGTTTAATAACTACATAGACTTACGCTCTAACAAGAGTCCTATATCGCAAAAAGAATATGAATCACCATACATTTATATGTAGTTATCTAGGTACTCATTGCTCAGACTAACATTATCCATCAATACCTAACCGGTCTAAATATACAAACCTAACATCCTATCATGACTCATGCAGCTTTTTTTTACAACTACATAACATCTCTCTCTCTCTCTTTCTCTCTCTATCTCTCTCTCTCTCGCTCTCTCTCTCTCTCTCTCTCTCTCTCTCTTTCTCTCTCTCTCTCTCTCTCTCTCTCTCTCTCTTCTCTCTCTCTCTCTCTCTCCCCTATGCATTTTATTTCATCTATCAATGATTAATATTTTTCTTCACTAACTGTATCGATACTATTAACAAGGTGTTTTGCATACACTTCTACACGTAAGTCATACTCTTTAACATATACATACACACACACACATACATGCACACGCATATACACACACACGCACACATACACAAACACACACACACGCATACCATAGAACAATATACTGGTAGACAGTCAGCTATCACTATCCAATCATAAAGTTACGAGATGTTGGTACTTCATGGAGATCACGTAATGGATGAAACTTGGTATACTTAAAGGATCAGATATTACTATGACGTAGCGAAGTTATATGATGTAACGATACGGGTGATTTGAATTCTGAGGCAGTTCATAGAGAATATGTAAAAGGTTGAAACTAGATATACTTAAAGGTGAAGACATAACATCCAAACATATGTATTACATTGAACAAAGATAATCCGTTTTCTAAAGGTTTAAGACTGATATTTCTATATTCAAATCTCATTTTCTCTTTAGCAACATCAACTATCATATTTATATGTTATTTTTATTTTATAAGTTTCATTTTACATTTATGTTTTGTGTTTATTTTGTTTAAAAGTTTTTTAATTTATTTTATTTTTATTTTTATTTTCATCTTTTTTTCTTTTTTTTTTTTTTTTTTTTATTTTTTATTTTTATTTTTATTTTTTTTTTATTTTTTTATTTTATTTGTAAAATAGTTTTGTTTTAACTAAAAATTCTTGTTTTATAGACCCTAAAGCAGTAAAGCAGTAAAGCAGTAAAGCAGTAAAGCAGTAAAGCAGTAAAGCAGTAAAGCAGTAAAGCAGAAAAGCAGTAAAGCAGTAAAACAGCCCCTCCCCTCCTACTCCTCCCATCCCTCCAGGCGGAACGACTTTACGTCCTTAGGGGTCGTAAAAACATGTTTTTACAGGCCCTAAAACAGTAAAGCAATAAAACAGTAGTGTGATCACACCCTATGGGAATCCTATTGGATCACTCCATTCTGTTATGTTTATTGTTTTACTACTTCAAGTAATATGTGTAAGCGCATTTGTAAAAATAACTTAATATTATATATATATATATATATATATATATATATATATATATATATATATATATATATATATATATATATATATATATATATATATATATATATATATATATATATATATATATGAAGCAGAGTTTGATGTGGGAGTTTCAATAACCAAAACTTTGCATTAAACTTGCACAATGTATTTCACATCAAAACATTAACCAAAGAAATGGATAATGCCGAGAATGAAAACTCTAGATTCTTAACAACGTATAATAGGTTTATGAATGTAGATCTTGGAATAAAAAATCCTAGGAAGTTTCCCACCACGAATAGTCCAAAGCACCTGTAGTTCTGCCTTTAAAAAATATCTACCTTTAACATTGGATTACCGTTAGCAAACCAGCTTCGCTTACGTAATTACTTTTTCAATAATTGGTTAGCTTATTTAAATTTCTTACAGTATCGATTGTTTTGCGGAATATATACGTTTTATTACACTTTCATACACTTTCTTCTTAATGTTTTTTAAAAGAGTTTTCGATGTCTACTACTAAATACATCAATCCTCTAACAACTTTATCTATAAATATGCATACCAAAATATCGACAAAATATTTTGGAAATTAGAAAAAAAAATATATTTTTTTGTATACAAAAAAATTATCAAACAGAAAATCAAACAAATAATATTTTTATTTCGTATGTTAAGAACATATAATTCTTTGAAATTAATATATGTGGATACGTAGTTATGTTTATAGTATAATATTTTGTATGTGGAAGTTTTTATCTTTTCTTTCAAGATTAAAGTATAAAGTTTATTCAACTTTTTTTTTTTTTTTTTCTTTACATACATAAAAAGTTATCACAGATTTCTTATTACACTTTTTGAACTTAAGGTTACTTTTTTTTAAGGTTATCTTACTATAATGGTTACTACTGCTTTTACTTCATTTAAATTTACTGAATATTTTAAACATTATCAATAAGTCCAAGTTAATACGATAATGGCTGATTTTCTTTTAATTTGAATTTTTTTTTTTAACTCTTTTCAGGAACGTTTTTAAAATTAATGGCAACATTATATATATTTCTATATTATACTTCCTGTGTTACCAAATGCGGGAAGACGTGGACCCCAACTCTTTTGGCACCCCACCTACAAATTAGGACTTAGGGTTATTCGGCATGAAGGCGAAGGTAAAATTTGCAAATTAAAAGCTTAAATCTTCATGTCCCGGATAAAGCGCTCTGCACCATCCATTTGAAAAAAGAAATTATATATATAGGGAGTTGAAGGATAAACTATAAGAAAAAGAAGTAATAAATTTTCGATGTATGAAGAAGTATGCTTCAATAAACTAAAGCTTTATGGAGTTTCAAGGGAGAAGTTGATATTTGCCAAGGCGCGAAGACATATAATTAGAAACATCCTTGGAGAGGGAGAGGAGATAGAGAGAGGGAGAGAGAGAGAGAGGAGGGAGAGAGTTATGTGTTACTTGATTATAGATCGGAAAATGAGGAGATGTGCGACCGCTGAAAAGAAAAGGAACGCTGACGTGAGACTACAGAAGGGGAGGAAGTTCGTGGAAGAGGGCAGAATGGCTAAGTATGAAATTGAGAGAGGAGAGACCCGAGACTAGGATCGAGTTCTGGAGAGGGTAGAGTATGATGGCAGGGGTAGTGGGAAACTTAAGGTATACAATTATCAGAGTCAGCAATCAAAAAGCACACATGATATGATTTCCGGAAGTTGCAGCATAGAGTTTAGATGCGATGTTTGATAATACGGTACGATCAAGAATAGGGACAAGTCTTTTTTGAGACAACGGCAGAGAAGGTCTGAGACAAAGACTCTTCATGACGAGTGATGAGAAGAAAAGACCAAAAGAGAGAGTTTTATGGATTCAACAATAGGGTTTCGAGACGCTAGAGAACAGATGGTAAAGGTGATAGTGCAGGATGTTTCTGTGAGAATGGCCTTTTCCTTTATATGTATTTGTGTGGCTGGTGAAGGAAGAGTGTGTTGCACGATGTATAGCAGCATTTCATGACACATAGAGGAGAAGATGAAGACTAAAGTAAGAAATGTTAATATCACCGCATGCTAGGTTAAAGACACGGGATGATGCAAGGAAAATTTGTGTATTGTGATCTAGTATTCAGAGAAAAAGTGTACTAAAGATTGGAGCAGCATGGCGTAAAGTGTGTTAATTTGTTATTGCAGAAATTTGAAATCTATTATCTATCTTTTCAGCTGAGGTGTTTTCCTGTCACATCTGTTGAAAATCCTTACGTTATAATAGCAGTAAGTGGTAGCACTAAGGAACTTTCATCGTTTGCCAAGAGACTAGAGGAATCCCGTCTGACGGAAACAAGGGAATTATTCTGAAGCTAAAGGGTAGTCAAGTTTACCGAAGGAGGAGAGAGTCAATCTTCAAGACCAGGGTTTAAAAGAAAAGTATACAATTGAGCCTAAAAAAAACTGTATATCATACAAGCGCTGTCAGGAGGGAGGCTTTCACACCGTTTGTGTTTGTTCGAAAGCGAGTAAGGTGGAAGAAGCAGACTTCATTTATTTCCTGGCCCTTCCGAGTCTGAAGAAACATGCTTGCGTTTGAAACGAGAAAAGTTGAGAAACGCATTGATTAGTATTCAATAAGATCGCATAAAATAAGGAAAATTAGAGACTAGATTACGCTATCGCGACGAAAAAAGATTCAATGGAGCAGGAGAGGGTGCTGGCAATGCGAAATGCGGATAGAAGAAAGAAAGTATGCGGATGGATCCGAGCTACAGGAGGAACTAATATAGAGTAAATGGAGTATATAATATAGCAATATGTATAATATATATAGTAAATAGTATATAAGTATATATATAGGTATAGAAAACTATATATAGTATTAATTAGTATAGAATACGATAATATATATATAAATATAATAGTTATATATATAAGCTAATATATATAATATAGGAATATATATAATAATGTAATATATATATAAGATGATATATATAGTATATATATAATTATATAAGTAATATAGTATAGTAATATATATAATAGTATAGATAATAATAAAATGATATATGTTAGGAAATAATTCCCTAGTTATATTAAAAATTGTTATTCAGAGTTGCTAGAATAAATAAATATTCCTTCTCTAAAAGAGGTTATTTCTGGAAACCTGGAGGTTGCCAAAAGTCAAAAATATGATAGATGGATCACTTCAATTCACAATTAGTGGTGTTTGAAATCATTCAGATCAGTTATTTAGTACTTAAAAGCTGTTCTGGTGCAGACCTAATACTTATTCATCACATCGCCGAGTGGCGTGGTTGTAAAGCCAGCTTGCCTTATTCAATTATCAGTATATTGTAATTTTATTTGTGTTTGGTTATCAATTTTCAAACTCATTTCAATAGAATTGACGATCGTCGTCTTCGGCACTAAAGATATATTCCTGAGAGGCACTTGTTTGGGTCCTTGTGGCCCCCAGTGTGTCAATAAATCTTGAGGAGATTAATTCATTTTTTTCGAAAGGATAGAGAAAGGACTTTTTCATAAGTGCTGATTTTTAAGAATTGATATCTGTTAGATTTAAAAACAATTGAAAAGAGATTTGAGGAATTACTTGAAATTGTATAGATTTTAAATATTCGCGTGGACTCTTAATCCTTAAAATTATTCTGGAAAGCTTGAGACGGGGTTAACTACTTTGCTTCTTAGGGCTTGAGAAAACAAACTTTTTTCTTCAAATTAAAGCTTGAAATAAATAAGGGTAAAGTGGTTAGGACATCGTCCCGCGTATAATAAATATTCAGGAAGGGGGACAAGTGAAAGATGCTTGGGTGGGATCTCGCAAGGCAAATCACACGCGCCTCTAAAATATTCTAAACCCTTACTTATTGCAGTATAATGGAAACTAAAAAAAAGTTATTCCAATAATTTGCCAGCATTGCAAATCAGTTTAATTCACGTTACACTAATCCTGAATCGAGGAATTTCAGAGGGTGGAATTATGCTACTTGGCAAATTCTTTCATTGTCAAAGAGTAAATTATACTGATATAATAGATACTAGATATATATAATAGGATAGGTATATATATATATATATAAGTATATATATATAGTGAGTAATAAGTATATATATATAATGAGTAGTATAAGTATATATATATATAATAAGTATAGTAAGTGGATATATATATATATGTATAAGTAATGTTATTTTATAATATAGTAATATATATAAATGAGAATTAAATATATATATAGAAAGTATATATAGTATATAGTGAATAAGAAGGAATAGTAAGTTGTATATATAATATAGTGATAATATAGGATATATATAAGATCATAGAGATATATGATATAGTATAATAGATAGTAAGTAGATATAAATAGTAAAGTATATTAATATACTATATGAGGTATATATTTTATAAAGTATAAGATAAAGATAGAGTATATATATTATAAGTATATATATTATACAATAAGTATATAAGTAAGTAATAAGTGTAATAGAGAGATAGAGAGTAAGGAGTAGATAAGAGAGAGCATGAAGAGATAGAGAGAGTAATGAGATAGTATAACTCTTAATAATTTTATACCTCAAGCAAGGTGAATATATATTGTCATACTAAAAGTAGCTTATTCAATTATTTTCGTATTTGTGATAAAATATTATTAATTAATTAAAAAAAACTATAATTACTTAAAAAAAAATAACTAGTAAAAAAATTATTTTTGAAAAAAAATTTTAAATTATATAAAAATTATTGGACCCACCCCAAAAAAAAATATATGCTTTTATAGAGTGTGTTTTATTTTATTTTTACAACAGACATACATTTGCTGAAATTATCTGAGAATACCCTTTCGAACATTGAACATTCCATAATCTCGTTCGCTTTAAAAAATCAAAAGATCCACCAATCCGATAACCCAAATAAACAGAACTGCCATTTTGTTTCAAACTGTCGTCACACACAACAACACACACACACACACACACACTCACAACCACACACACACCAAACACACACACCAACACACTCACTCACTCAATTTCCAGGATTTCCTTACATTTGTCTGCTGTATGACAAGTGCACAACACGCAGTCCACAGCCAATATCGCATTCCATGGGAGGCACATGTTCTCCTCGTATTCACAATATAGGTGATAAGAATCATCATATAAGCGTGAGGATAAGGAGGATTTCGGCTCCTGCATTTATATAATCACTAAATCATGCTTCAATTTTTACAGTGATAAGAACAAATTTAATACTAATGATTTATAATCCATAATATATATATTTATCGCTCGAGATTTTCGATATATATCTACACCAAGTAATAAATATATATATACACTTAATATATATATATTATATAAATATTTTTTATATATAAAAATATAATTATATAATATTAATTTTATATATATATATATAGCTTAAATGATATATTGTTCTATAATATAAACTTGATGCTACCCAAAGACTTGTTTTTTAATTAGATTTTTCTTTTGTGTTTTTTTTTTTTTTCTCTCTCATTTTTTTTTTTTTTTGTTGAAAATTAATTTGTAACTTGTAGGAAACTTTTTAATTTTGTTTCCTTCAGAAAAGTAATCGAGTTTAATCTATCTGAAAATTTAATAATGTTATCAATTCCACTTCACCTTCCTAACTGCTTTACAGAGTATATATTCGTATTTCATCTTTGCTAATTATTAAATAATTATTTTAATAATTACCATTTTAGTCAATATTGTATTATTATCTAATATTTAATTTCTATTCTTTTTAATTATTATTATTAAATCATTATTATTAATATTTATTAATATAATTATATTTATTTAAGTACTCCTAATTATTATTTATTATTAAATTATTATTTCTATTACTTGGTGATCATTGTATTAATATTAAGTAATGGGAAATTAATTTTTTGTTCTTTAATGCTTCTTATTGTGACATTTCCTATTGTTAAATATATATATATAATATAATAATATAAAATATATATATATATATATATACATAATATATATCGGGCACTCTATACTTCTAACATTACTAGAAAGTATTCTTAAGTGATATGAATATGAATATTAATAGTATAATATATAATAATATATTATATTTTTATTAAAGCTTACTATATATATATATAATTCGGAAGTTATACGCTTCTATAACAAGAACAATGTAATCAGAAGTTGCTGAATTATATTTGAACATTAAAAAGTTGTAATATTTTCTTTATTTAGGTACTCCATTGCTCCTTCCTCTTTCGCTTCTCTAAGTAACTTACGATGGCACAATATTTGCCGTTACGCGGCAAAGTGTTCCTTTTCTGCTTTCTAATATATTTACTGAAATCTTACTTCGTTCAAACACATTTCGCCTCTTAAATTCAACTTTAGATGTTTTTTTGGAGGTATCGTCTCGACTTCTTCCATATCCTTCACAGCCCTCCATCCATCTAGAACCCCTTCAATATTAATATTTATGCCTTAGCAGTGTATCATCTCATTTTAAAGATGCGCTCATTTCGTGGCCCTATATTTTTCTGTAGGCCTGAAAATAGGAAATTATGCTTTACGGTCCTGAGGTATGTAATTCCTCTTTTGTGGTTCTATCTCAAAACTTTTGCTTTTTTGACCATTTTTGCAGGACTACCCTGCCTTACTTAGTAAACAAATTCAGTCTCTTACTTATCTTTAAATTTCTAGGAGGCTTATTCTCTTATGCCTGATACGTTGAAATGTCAACTCTTATTAACGATTCGCCTCTTTGCTCTCCCAAGACACAGGAAAAGGGGGACCACTCTCAACCCTCCCAACTATCATCCTATCATTTTAACATCTCTTTCTAAGGTTTTCGAATCTATCCTAGCAGGATGATTTGGACAATATGCTCAGTTCTCTCTCAGTAGTCTAAAGTCTAACTTCGATCGCCAATTATAGCTTGGGTCGGTTATAAGAAACGCTCTACTCGTGATCTTTCTCTTTTTGATTGGCTTTAAATACTTCAAATCGCTCTCACAGCTCGTTCTTGAAAAGTTGAAGTCCTCTCCTTTTCTTCTTACTCTCGCAACATCTCGCTACTCCCCCTCGCACGGGTGGATTCCAATTTTTAGCATTTCACATGTTCCCAAAAAAAAATCTCTTCTTCGGTCTCGGGGATGGTCAGTTTCTATATACTTGTGGAGATTGGACTTCATTAATCGGGCCCCTGCACCTGAACTCCCTCACTCACATAACCTGCCTCCATTGAGAAGGGCTCGTTCGACCAACCCCTTTCTACACTGATCTCATCTTCCTCTGCAACAACTCTCTGACAACTTGATTTTTTTACGTCTATAACATCTTAACATGTACTCTTCAACCCAAAATTATCTCCATTTGCAAAGTAAAATGGAAGCACAAGCAAAAACAACTCTTCCTTATGTCTCTTCCTTCTTCATTTGCCTTTGACCTTGCGCAACTTGGCAAAGGGGAACGCTCGTGTATCAAGGCCATTTTGTCAACCCTATTAATTTTAGCTCCGATTCTGGTGAATTTCAGTAGGCCTACGGGCACTTATGCCCACCAGAGTTGATATAAATATATGGTAACGTAATATAACATAATACTTATTATATATATATATTATATATATATATATATTATTATATATTTATATATAACAATGGTTAGTAAGAGTATATTACACTTGGTCTAATAAGAAACAAAATATCTATAATATTATATATTATAATATATATAATATACTAATATTTCTTTAAGAATTTTGTTTCCTGATATCTCGAGTACATTCAGTTTTTCTCAACTATTTTTCTTATTTGAAAATAGATTTTTGAAACTCAGCAACGATTGAATATAATTCTCTCTTTCTCTCTCTTCTCTTTCTGGCGTCTCGTGCTTCTCTCTCTCCATCTCTCTCTCTCTCCTCTCCTCTCTCTTCTCTCTCTATTTTATCTATAACTTCCTTCTATCTCTACTCTCAATCTATCCTATTGCTATCTATCGTAGTTTCGCTTTCGCGGAAACGAAAAAATTTAGTGAGGAGATAATATTGGCAGGAAAAAATTGAAATGTTAAAATATTTAAAATAATTTGAGTATTATTGATTCCTCCTACCGAGCTTTCGAAATGATTCAGGCAAAATCTTTCAGATGCGAGATAGTATTTTTATTTTCTGTTCTTTGGAGAATGTTTAGGCACCCTTTAAAATTAAGCTCAAAGTTAACATTACCAAAGTTTAATATATATATATATATATATTATATTTGTATATATAGTTATATATATATATAGGTCTACTTAATACACCTATTCCAAAATAAAATAAATTTCTGATATAACTATATATATATATATATATATATATATATATATATATATTATATATATATATATATATATATATATATACTGTGTGTGTGTTGTAGTGTGTGCGCGACGCGTTTTTTATCTTTGAGGTCTTTCCAAACCAGCTACCTTTAAATTATTGGTAAAGGGGTTCTCTATTCTTCCGTCTCTGTCTATTTACCTTGGATTCCTTGCCTTCTTGCTGGATGGTTAACGAGCATTTGCAGGCTCCATTAATCATTCCTGTGTCGAAAAGAGGGGGGGACTTCGACTCCCCTTCTTAACCCTACTAATACCTACCAACTATCGTCTCCCTCATTTAAAGGAATTCATCGGTTTTTTACCATTCGAAAGTTTTTGAGAGAAATCTATTCTTATAGGCATGGAAGATTTCTGAAGTCATGGGGTTCAATTGCTCTAATCTTATTTCTGATGGCCATTATGACTTTTGTAAGCAAATGTCTACTTCGCTTGATCTTCTTTTTCCTTCTTTCTCGTGATTCTCTTCTCTTTTTTCTTTCTGGTGATGGCTTGCTCTTTGTTTTCTTTCTTTCTGTGTGATCTTTCTTGGCGACCTCTCTCTTTCTGGGCGACCTTTCGTCGTCCGCATCATTTCTTTCTGGCTAATCTTGCTCTCTATCTCTTTTTTTCTGTCGATTTCCACTCGTCTCTCATCTCTTCTTTCTGGTGTCTATTCTTCCCTTTCGCTCTTCTTTCTGTGGTTATTACTGTCTATCTCTAATCTCTACGCCTTTATTGGGTAACCCCTGAAACGCTCAGCCTTACAACCTCTATTTTTTAAATAATTTCTCACTCTAAAATAAGTAAACTGCTAAACGTTTTTTAATTAAAATTT
>JABUQX010067812.1:0-2500 GCA_015478945.1 Trachelipus rathkii
AGGAGGTGGAAGGGGTTCTAGCTTAAATACTTTTCTAGCAGGACAGCAAACTGAAGATACCCTTTCATTTGATGACCACTATTGTAGGGATTTCTGAATTTTTACAAGTTTTTTATTTTTATATTGGCTGATTTCTACTTTTAAAACATCTTAATTTTTTCAATATATGTGTATTTCTCTTCTCCTTAGTAATGAGTTTCCTTGCTGTTTTTGTAAAGGTTTTTTCTCTTTAATTGAAAGCAGTTTAACTGAAGATAAAATTTATTATCTTCTTTAGTATCCATTTTTTCGCCGATTTTGTTGGGATTAAATGAGAAGAATTCTGAAGATTGGTTTAAGTAGTGGAAACTGTTTTCCTTTCCTTTATACAACAAATATATTTCGCACATCATTGCTTAAGAATATTTCCACTTTTTTATTGTCATAATGTTCATCCCAAGGATGTATTTTAGAGCGTGGATAAAGATATGTGGCAAGCACAAGATTTTATCAAGTAAGTATGCTGATCATTTTTTTACTGAATTTTCCATGCTGATACTGCATGACTCAAGTCTCAAATAGTCTTTTATCTGACAGCTTTTAAAAAATCATTCATATTTGGGATTATTACGATTAGCATTGATTCTTGTGGTCAGAATTTTTGTTAATCACAATTTTTTAAGTATTTTTAGCAATGTTTCAAGAACTTTCCAGTTGTTCTAAGCATGCAGGTTTTGAATGATCACTGCAATTGAAATGAGACCGTCTTTTGTTCAGAATTTTTGAAGTATATATGGCTATTCTGGTTTTTTATAAATTCCTGAATAAATTGTGGCTGTGGTAAATATCTAGTTTGATATTCTTTATACTTGGCAATAGCTTGAGGCGAGTGATTAAAATAACTAACTACGATTTGTTTGCATATGGATATATATTTTTCACGTCTCTTTGTTAAAATATGGCATCATTGAGAACTAGTTGCAAAGAGTGTAAAAAGCAAGGTATTTCCTGGAATCCTGCTGTAACTCCTGCAGCCATATAAGGTGCGTTATCCCTTACTATAACATTAATTTTATTAGCAGGAATATTGACTTTTCCATAATTTTTGAAGCCATCATTATATTAGAATGCTGTTTTTGATAGTGAAAGAGGTAACTCGGGGGAAGGATAGCATTTATATCACAGCTCCAATTATTACAAGCCTAAGGCAATATATATCATTGCTCATTACGGAGTTCAAGGGTATATTTTCTAAAAACTTCTCTGTTTTAGAAGGAGAAAGTTTGTTAAATGATGCTTCATCGCTTATTATTTTTCGATATTGCTTTGGTAATATTAGGTTTAGTAAAGTTTTCTTTAATTAATTAGAATTAAGGAAGAACTGAAATTAAAAATCAAAACGGCAGACTTCGAAATATTGGTCTTTGAGTATCATAAAAGATATATATATATATATGGTGCTGTTCCTCTTCAATTGACTGAAAATTTGTTCTTAAATAATGTTGGTGCTCTTGGTATTTTTTACGAGAATTATAAAAATAAGAAAAGAAAAGAAAAGAAAAAAAAGAAAAGAAGGAAAGAAAAGGAGTTCACTGTATTATTTTTTTAAAAATGCTTTTTTTTTCAGTTATTTTGTTATGGTTATCAGTCAGAAGTTTGATTGTTGCCTTATAATTTAACTTTATTAATTTTATTTTTTTATATTTATATTTATTTGTTTTTATTTTAGTTTTTGGTAATGTTATATTGAAACGGTTAGGTTAGGTTCTAGGTTGTTTATTATGCTAGGTTAGGTTAGGGTTAAGTTAGGTTAGGTTAGGGTGTGGAAATCTATTTATTGCAATGCTTAATGACATTTCAAAATTTTAAAAATTAAATATAATATATATATATATATATATTATTATATATCTATTAGTATATATATATATAATATATATATATAATATTATATAATATATAATATAATGTTCTTACTATATTAAAACATAAAAGGAACGGTGAAGCAAAAAAAAGGAAATTGTTTTATTATCCAAAATAATTAAATTGTATTCTTTTTTAAAGGGTAATAACAAGGGTGTAAACCTTTCCGATGAAAATTTTCTTTCAGTCAAGTAAAAGGGATAAAAATTATTTCAGATTGTATACCAAAAATTAGGTCAAGAGATGGTACAATTTTGGTCGAATTCATTCCGATTCTTTTCCTGAAACACAACGATTCTACGGATCCGATGCGATTCCGATTATGTCGTCCAATCACAATACATATATCATATATATATATAATATATTATATTATTATATATTATATATATAATATTATTATATTATATATATATATATATATTATAATATATATATATATATTATATAAATTATATTATAATATATATATATATATATATAGTATATATATATATTATATATATATCTATATATATATATATATATATATATATATATATATATATATTATATATATATTATTATATATTATATATATATATATATAAATATAAAT
>JABUQX010067812.1:7500-18318 GCA_015478945.1 Trachelipus rathkii
CATATATAATATATACATATACACATATATATATTATATCATATGTATATATATATTAATATATATATAATATATTATATTAAATAATATATATATATTAAATATATATATATATATATATATATAACTATATATATATTATATACTATATATATATACTATATATATATATATATATATATATATATATATATATATATATATATATATATATATATATAATTATTTAATATATATATATATCTATAATCTATATTTTTATATATATATATATATATATTATAATTATATAATATATTATATATATATATATATATATGCATACATACATATTAGGATGTACCGATATCAGAAAAGAGGCCGATACCGATACCAATACTTTATTTTTTTAGATGCCGATACCGATACGATACTTAATTAATATACATAAACCCACAAGTAATATGATAGAACTTTGTGTCTGCTAGCAACTCAGGATTGCATTCCCTGGACAACCAATACTTAGTCATTTCATATTTGGTTGTGCGCAAGTATATTTATTTTATAATTAAAATAGTATCTCTTTAAGGAATAATAAATGCAAATACAATATTAATAACTTTTTTATGTTCGTATTTATTCAAAAAATATTCCATTTCCATTTTCCATTTGTGTACTGCTAGGCAACTCAGGATTGCATTCCTTGTACAACTAATACTTAGTCATTTATTTCATATTTGGTTGTGCCGAAGTATATTTATTTTATAAATTAAATTAGTATCTTTAAGGAATAATAAATGCAATATAATATCAACTTTTTTAATTTGTGTTTATTCAAAAAATATTTCAATTTCCATTTTCCCAGTAAGTATTTAACAAAAGTTTAGCTAAAATTGTCTAATCATCATACTGATTACAATTTACAAGAAGATTCTTTACTAGCTACAATATAAAAGAATTAAAATAATAAAAAGAGACCTCATTTAATCAGCTGAAAAGACAAAAAATAAAAATACGCTATAATTCAATGTTCTGTGGCCTTAAAATCTTTCTTCCTTCTACTAAATGAACCTTGTGCTATGTTTTTCTAACAGAGCAAGATTTTTACGCCTTCTTTGAATATCTACTACTGTCTCAGGAACTGTTTATATTTCTCTCCAAAATACAGAGGTTCTATTAGGGGATTTCAATGTACACAACTGAATGTTTGGGGTCTCTCATGCTGATTTAGGTGGAGAGGAGGCTGAGTCATATCAGTATCTCAACGATCTGGAGGCAAACTAATTAAACGAACCACATACATTCCGGATAGTCAACGAATCATGAACACATTGGCCTAATGTTTCACAACTAGTCCATTCTTCTATAAATACACACCTTCGCTCCTATTGGTATCTGACACATTATTATCGGCTTTTATTTTAATACTTTCTCTCCAACGGTCTCTGCCTACCGCGTTTCTTCTGGCATTGATCGGGCGGATTGAGGGCTTGCCGTGCTTCTTTACGCACTATAATTGGAATGATCGCATTGGACTCTGACTGACGTTCCGGCTTCTGCGATAAGGCGGGAGCTGTAATCGTTGATGGGATGAGGAGAGTCCTCGTTGTGAAGCTATGTTAGATGGTGAGCAGCTGGAACAAGTGTCTGAGTTTAAATATTTATTTAGGATCATGTTGGATGAAAAGGGAAAGGATGAATGAAAGTGTAGGAAAGTTTGGAATGGCAGGAAGGTGGCTGGTGCAATTAAATGTTGGTAGGATGTAAAGGGACTAAGTCTTGAGTGCGCTAGGGTTCTTACAGTGAGGTATAGTTGTTTTTAAATGTGTTTAATGTATAGTAGTCCGAGACTATGGTTTGGAATAAGAGGTAATAGATCTAAAGTTAATATATTTCGATGGACAATCTGAGGGGCGTGTTAGGTGTGAAAGGATTGATAAAAGAGGAATGGAAAGTATTGAGAGTTTATGTGGTGTGAGGAAGGGGTAGTGAGAGATAAATGAAATTACGTTGAGATGGTTTTGTCATTTGAAAGGATGGATGGCAGTCGAAGTTGGTTAGGCAGATGTATAGTGGTGAGTGTGTTGGGAATCGACGGATGGGAGATCGAAGAAAAAGTGGATTGAGTCAGTTAAAGGAATGTCTGGAGGACAGAAATGTGTTTTTGGCAGTGGCGAGATAAGGTGCTAATAGGAGCGAATGGCGGGGTTTTGTGAGGGGGTATGGGTTTGTGGCAACCTGGGCCAGGGATGAACCCTACACTTGACGATATGTCATAGTGAGGGTCCGTCCAAGTTCGTGATTAGGGTGGTTTTCTGACTGCGACGAGTATTCATAATAGGTATGGAGGGGGCGGTAAGGCTGGGCTTTCTTTTCGATTTGTGTCATATTCTTCTACTACTTTTCTTTTCCTATGCATGTCACACCTTACACGCAGTCTTAGATCGTTGAGAATGCTGAATGATATATATATATATATATATATATATATATATATATGTATATTATATTATATATATATATATATATATATATATATATATATTATATATATAATATACATTTATGTATATATATATTATATATATATATATTATATATTATATATATTATAATTATATTATATATATATTATATATATATAATAATAATATATATATATATATATATAATATATATTATATTATATATCAATATATATATATTATATATATATTATATATAATTATATATATATATATATATATATATTATAATATATATATATAAATATATATAATAAATATATATATAATATATTTATATATATATATAATATATATATACTATATATTATATATATATATATAATATATATATATAATATATATATATATATATAGTTTTCGGTAGAAGAAGAAGTAATAACTCAATATAGTTAGCCAACTTAATGTAGCCCTGATAACCTAACTCTCCTCCAAGCATACTTTCCATGAAAATAATTTTAGTATTGGAAAGAAATATTCTCATATATATAATATATTATAATATATATATTATAATATTTTATTAATATATATTATATATATATATATATTACTATATATAATATATATATATATATAATAGATATGGGGCAAAATTTAAATTTGCGGGAGGGCCGAAATTTTGCGTTACGTCCACTGGATAAGCAGACGAAAATTGAGGAAATTGCCGATTTTTTAAAATTTGAAAATTAGAAATTTTGTGACTGGACGGGCTAAAACCTATTGGTCTCCACTGTTATAACATGGCTAATAATGAAGCTTTATTGGGCGTGTAAGGTCCGGCCTTCCACAGGAACTGTGCCGTAAACTTCTGGTCGTGCGAAGACTAAGAAGAAGGAGAAAGCTATAAGAGAGAGAAAAATGCAAAAGAGAAAGAGTTTAGAATACAAAGGTTCAGGTGAGATAAGGAGGAGCGGAAAATTGCTGCAGTTTGGAAGAACGTAAAGTTCAGATGAACTGAGGAAGAAAACTTACGGCAGAAGCAGAGACTGAAGAGAGGAAACTTCAGCAGAGAAAGATGCCAGAGGAGTCGGAGGAAAGTAATGTTAAGAATGAACTTGATGCAGAGGAAACAGCGCAACAGAACGCAAGCAGTTACAACTCCAAACTCTTCCTCATGTAAATAAATTGACTTCTCACGATAAGCTCCGAACTTAAGATCCCAATTTTGAACGAGAATGGTAATAAATTGAGGACTAACCTAATTCCTTTTTGAGAAACAGGCGGTACGAAGATAACATCCCTAAAGATAAATTTCTATATACTGGGTTCTGTTCTCAACTGGTAAGGCTTGTTAAAGTTTTATTACTTCCCGTAGAGATGAACTATTAGACGTACTAGTGGCCTTGTTAGGCGTTATGATTTTGAATGAAAGCGGATTACCGCTTCTAAAATTTAAGTCCATAGTCGACCGACGATGATAATCCAAGTTTATATGATAGAATTCTGAGTCATTCGAAAGGAAGTGGATCAACAGCAGCTAAAGTTAAAGTAACATTTGATGAACCTATTGAATTTAATTACGATCGATAAATATATGAGTACCGTACTAAAGGATAGCCACACATATTTAACAGTGAAAACACGACAAAGAAATGACGAAATAATTGAAGCTCAGAAAATTTCTTACAAGCTCACAAGATAAGTTTAGCGCCACGAGGAAGTCACTTGAATAATTATAATAAGAACAGACAAAACAGTTACTCGAACAGAAACTATGAAGGAAAGACCACACACCACAACCCATCACTGCATAGAAATAATGTTTCAACTAATGTTGCCAAGGGCAACGAAGTAAGAAAGGATAATAATAAAGGCTCTAATGAGTCCAGAAATTTAGTTACTTGTTACAAATGCCAAAGAAAGGGACATATGGCGAGAGTGCCGAGTACCTCCTTTTACAAATGGTGGTAGAGGTTGTAATACATTTAATAATCGTCAGAAAGACGAAGTGAAGACGACAGTAGCATCCGCGGAATTGTCCGTTGAGAGTAACAGGTGAAGAGCCACAGCAGTCTGAAGATGATCTATGTATGGTAGGAAGGACCGATGATTTTTCCCATCATCTACCAGTGGTCGATAGAATAGCAAACGGCTTTCGTGTCCGAGTTCTCAGTGATACGGGACACTTTGCACAGCTACTGCAAGGGAACTGTGAAATATTTCAAACTTTTTTCACATTTGCTTACGAAATCCAAGTTCTGTGAATCAGAAAATCCCAAATAAACCTTAAAAGCTCGTATTATAAGGGTCAAAATAGCCTAAAATATTCATGAGACTAACAGGCATCATACGGTATCAAAGGGTTAATACTGGGTAATGTTGAAGGAGCCTTACCTCCTTTTGAACCTAATGATAAGTGTCCTAGCGCAAGGCAGGACGAAGTAACTCCGAAGAGTTTGCTATTCCCTATCATAGAGAAGGTTGAAGAAAGTTTAAGTGTGGAATCACTTGTTAGGCGCAATGCCACCCAGAAAAGTCATCATGAAGAAGAGGGTCAAGTGGAAGATGCAGAAGTACACATGTTGAAGTCATCAAGTGATAGAGGTGTTATCATGGTCGTACAAGACTTGTTCTCCTATTGAAGTATCTAGCACATTCCAGCAAACTGAGAATGTAAATGCCGACGAAGACCTCATCAGTCAAACTGTAGAAGATACTGATGTATCGAAAGGGTCAGAATCCAAAGGAACGGAAAGTGCCCTTAATGTTAGTGTTGCTGCGCCAGCAGAAGCATCACACGCAGAAGGCGAATTGATACAGGATCTCATACGAGATCGAGCAGAATTCAAAGATAAACAGCAACAGGATGTTTCTTTACAAAGAATTTGGCGTTAAATTGAGAAGAATGAAGGAAAATATTTAGTAATTAAAGATTTGTTATTTAAGAGGATTTTGAAGAATCAAGTTGAACGTAATGTTTTAGTTGTCCCGAAAGAGTACAGAAACCGAGTATTGATCGTAACTCATTACGAAATTTTCGGAGGTCACCAAGGTGTCGAGAAAACCATGGGCAAAATAACCCAGCAATTTTATTGGCCAAATATCTACCAAGACGTCACAAATATTGCTACTCTTGGGATATTTGTCAAAGGACTTGTTCCAAGGAAAGAGTAACGAAAGTTCCACTTTGTTCCATGCCAATAATTGAGGTTCCGTTTCAACGGGTACTGATCAATTTAGTCGGGCCCATCATACCTCCATCGTCCGAGGGACACCAATATGTTTTAACTCTTGTAGATACAGCCACGAGGTATCCTAAAGTGATACCCTTTAAAAGTATTTCGTCTCAGAAAGTAGCAGAATCCTCATGAGTATTTTTATGAGATTGGAAGTACCGAAGGAGATCATAAGTGATAATGGGCGACAGTTCACTTCTTTACTCATGCAGGACGTCGCTAAAATGATGAACATCAGACAAATACACTCTAGTATTTACCATCCGATGACGCAATGTCTCACTGAAAAGTTTAATGGCACCCTGAAGATGATGCTGAAGCGCATGTGCCATGAACAGGTACGAAAATGGCATAAATTTATAGAGCCACTCTTATTTGCGTACAGGGAGGCACCTCAAGAATCCACTGGATTCTCCACTTTTGAGTTACTTTATGGAAGAGCAGTTCGAGGTCCCATGCAGATCTTACATGAAATATGGGCAGGCGATATTAATCCTGAGGAGGCCAAATCCACGTATAAGTACCTGTTCGATTTACAGGAACGCCTGAATGATACCTTGAATCTGGCCCGAGAAAACCTTTCCAAGGCACAGGGAAAACAGAAGAGGTTTTATGACCGAAGAACGAAGAATAGGAAGTTAAAGGTAGGAGACTTGGCTCTAGTGTTGATTCCCACGTCACACAATAAAATGTTGATGAGATGGGGTGGGCCATATGAGGTCTTGGAGCCATATGGCCAGGACAATTACAAGATAAGAGTAGGAGAAGTTACAAAAACGTACCATATCAACTTACTGAAAAAGTACTTGTCAAGAGAAGACAATGAGGTGGATGATGAGGAACAGAACCACGATCAGCAAGTCAGAGCGTCTGCCGTTCTTTTAGAGACTGAAGACGAAGAAAACATACCAGTACCGGTAGTAAATACGTCGCCAAAGAGGAAGGAGGATATAAAAGATATGAAGATCAGTGACGAGAGATCACTACTGAAATGAAGAAAGACTTGACAAAAATTCTAGAGGCCCACAAAGATATCTTTACAGACTTACCTGGTACTGCGCTCCACGACTTCCATACGATCGATTTAATCGATGAAAATCCCATCCGCATAAAGCCTTATACGTTGCCGTACACAACGCGAACTGAGCTGAAGAAGGAGATAGAGAAGATGCTTGAAATGGGGGGGATTATAAAATCAACATCTCCATATTCAGCGCCGGTAGTTGTGGTGCAGAAGAAGGATGGCACCAAGCGAGTGTGCTCGGACGACCGTGCCCTTAATAAAGTGACAATATTTGATCCGGAGCCGATGACCACTACGCAGTCGTTGTTCACCAAGTTTGCTTCGGATAAGTTCTTCTCTAAATTGGAATTATCAAAAGGTTATTGGCAGGTGAGGATAAAGCCAGAGGATGCGTACAAAACTGGTTTTTCGACGGAGGATGGACACTACCACTATCTTAAGTTGCCGTGTGGAATGGTGAACGTGGGAGCGACATTGGTTAGGGCGATGAGGAGGATATTGGATGGTATCAACGATGTAGATTTTTATATAGGCGATATAGTTGTGCATTCAAAGACATGGCACGATCACATGGACACGATATGGAACGTACTGTCAAAGCTGCAGAGCGAAGGTTACACGATCAGACCTTCAAAGTGTGAGTTCGTGGCATCGAGTGTTGAGTTTTTGGGTCATCATATCGTCAACGGTATAAAAGGTTTGCAGGAAGAAAATGTAGAAAAAATTATGAAAGCTTAACCTCCAAAGAACAAAAAGCAGGTCAGACCCTTCCTTGGTCTTACGTCATATTACAGGGAATTCGTAAGGAACTACGCAGAGGTAGCAGCGCCGCTTACTGATCTGACGAAGAAAGAAGAGCCGACGAAGATGCGTTGGGAGGAGAGACACCAGAGGGCATTCAAAGAATTGAAGATGGCATTGAGTTCAAAACCTGTATTAAAGATGCCGCGCCTTGATAAAGTGTTTACCCTTCAGGTGGACGCCTCAGATACTTCTTTAGGTTTTGCCCTTCTTCAGGAGGAAAATGAGATTTTTCATTCCATTGCGTACGGCAGTAAAAAGCTCTCTCCCACTTAACAGCGCTACAGAATATTAGAGAAAGAAGCCTTAGCAATAGTGACGGGGGTTAAGAAATATGAGCCTTACTTATATGGTAAAGAATTTATTCTTCAGTCCGACTACCGATCCCTCAATGCTATGAATAAGAAAGAATATGATAGCCCCAGAATCATGCGATGGGCGCTATATTTGCAAAGGTTCAGGTTTCTGTTACAACATATCAGCGGTAGAGAAAATATTATTGCTGATTACTTGAGTCGTTCGATAGGAGATGGAACGCTAGAAAAATTGGAAAGACCCACCAGGGAAGAAACGGATAACTCTCACAAGCGTTCCAATGAGAATCTAATATAAGCAAAGCTACTATGTAATTTGCTTGAATAAGGGGAGCTTAAATGTAATGTCAGGAGCATGCTCATTAGTACATTTGCTGAAAATTCAATCTCCACATGTTGTTTTATTCCTCCCTCCGAGCATGGTCCTTTTAGGTAGCCCGTCCCGGACAGTATATAGTATATATATATATATATATATATATATATATATATAGTAGCGTTATATATATATATATATATATGTTATTATATATATATATATATATATACATATATCAGAGGTGGGGCACTTCCGCATCTTTAAGTCCGCTAGTCCGCTAGTCCGCTCCGAGCACCACCAGAATAGGTGCGGACTAGCGAGGTGCGGAGTCGTCAGGAAATTAGCGAACTTGCACGTGCGGACCAAAAGTCGCCTTTTGTTCAAACTATTTAAAAAATGAAATGATAGTTTTATTTTTAGCTGTTATTGTAGCAATGTTATTTCATAAGACAGTCATTTACTTTTATTGGTTAAGTTTATAACTAATTATACTATTAGTCTAAGACTTATTGTTTTTTAATACTCAAACTTCCAAAGTGGCCATCTCAACCTCCTTAAAAGGTATACCATATATAATAAATAACATTTAAATTGATTTTATAGACTGAATAGCTATTACACACTTATTCATAACTTTAATTAATTATATTATACTATAAAAATTTTGTAATATAATCAATTCTTGTAAAACCCAAATATATATATGATATGAAGTATATACATACATATATATACAGTTAATATATACATATATATATAAGTATGTATATTTATATTTGTATACAGAATCAACATATATATATATATGTTATATATATATATATTATATATATATATATATATACATATACATATAAAGAATATGTATAAGAGAGCTGTTGGAGCATATATATATATATATATATATATATATATATATATATAGCAGAACTAAAAGCAATAAAAACGCTAAGTTTAGTAGTAATGTTAGAGGCCTGACAGCCTTACTGTCTTCACATATCAGAGCCAGGCCCCTGATGTGTTTAGAGCGTTAAACATCCAGAAGACGTAATATTTTATTATGAGAAAATTTATTAAGAAACTTTGATGTATTTGCAGTTTCTTATTAGTATAGGCCTCCTAACTTGATATATATAAATATATATATATATATATATATATATATATATATAGTAATATGATATATATATATATATGTATATATATATATGGTATATATATATATATATATATAGCTACGAGCATTAGCATCGACTCTGGCAGGAGTACGAGGCTTTCACGGATTCTACTAAAGTCTTGGACGAAATAGACCTTCTGATGGGTGGACAGGGGTCAAAATATTTCCGAAGGGAGGCAGAATGATTTCAGTGGGGGAGAACCTTAAATTAGCAATGGAATGTTGAAGTGAATCCAACACCAGCCACTCCCCAAGCGGCATTTTCCCTTTTAGGCATAGGTGCAGAATTTGCTGAACTTGTTCATAAAATATAATACACCTCCCGTCGTTCTGCTGCTGTAGAGCGAATATTTAAAATTGGTGGGGATACTTGAGGGCAAAGAGGTCAGCCTTAACTGCTTTTTAATTTTGAGCAGCTAATCTTTTGAAAGGTAATATGCTCTTGTTCCTTGACGAAGACATTGAGGAGGAAGCAGGAAAATCTGATTTTGTAAATATTAGAAAGTGCTGGTAATATTATAAATAAATGTTTTGTAAGGATTATACTATTAGTATTTAATATTAAAATCTTTTGGAAGTCGCACATTATTAGCGGGAGACGTGCGGACGTGCGGACTAGCGATAGCGGAGGTTTGATGGTCTGAATAAGTGCGGAGGTGCGCTAGCGGACTACGTTTTTTCGAGGGGCGGAGGTGCGCTAGCGGACTACCTCTAAATGAGCGGTGTGAGCCTCCTTGATATATATATATATATACAAGAGTATATATATATATATATATATATATGTACAAAGTCGTTTCAATTTTTATTTAATAATAATGATGACAATGAATTTATTGTATTTCTTTAAAGCTTCACTGAGAAGAAGTGCAATGAAGTATTTGTTTATTATTATTATTATTATTATTATTATTATTATTATTATTATTATTATTATTATTATTATTATTATTATTATTATTATTATTATTATTATTATTATTATTATTATTATTATTATTATTATTATTATTATTATTATTATTATTATTATTTAAACTGCGTCACAATTTTAGTGTAATTATTATTATTATTATATATATGTTATAGCAGAAGAGATAGTAAGATAGCAGCAGCAAAGTATATAGTTATATATATATATATATATATATATTATATATTAAGTTAAATTTTATTATTGTTGTTGTTATTATATATATATATATATATATATATATATATATATTTTTTTACAGCTTGTCACTTATATTGTGTGGAGTCGGTTCAAAATTTGCCGACTCCGACTCCGACCTCGACTCCACCCTCTGAAAATTACTGACTCCGACTCCGACTCCGACTCCGACTCCACCCTTTGAATATTACCGACTCCGACTCCGACTCGACTCCGACTCCGACTCCGACTCCACCCTCCTAGAAAATTATATATATATATATATATATATATATATATATATATATATATATATATATATATATATATATATATATATATATATATGA
>JABUQX010067813.1:0-12500 GCA_015478945.1 Trachelipus rathkii
AGAGGAGTCGGACATCTTCGATTACGTGTTGGAATGAGCTGTGTGCGCGTGCAGCGGGTGTGAGATCTGGGGTAGGAGCGCTAGTGAGTTCTTCTTCCGGTGTCGCACGATGATACGAGAGTACGGGTATGAAGCGGCGCCGGGCAGCGGCGGATTGGTTGACTGATGACGATCAGGTGATGCGATACAGTTAATATAGTTGTAGCTGAAGCGCTAACTACAGATGAATCACTACGGAATGATGGAGTCTCAGAGGCAAATCAGGATAACTATAATAGTATACTAAAATAAATGTATAAATCACGATATTAAAGCCTAATAAAAACAACCAATATAATAATATACTATGACTATATTTATATATACTATATTAATAATACACACACAAACATATTATATATATTGCCGGGTATATTAAAGCGTGTTGTTACTTTTTCTCTTCATAAGAGATATGGTATAGTATTCCTTTATTCATGAGACAAATGTTTTACGTTTTCTATAAAGCCACTCTTTTAAAATGGAAGACTGCAATATATATTATATATATTATATATATTATATATTATTAATATATATATATAACTTATTTATTAATATAGTATATAATATATATATAATATATTATATTAGTAGTATACTGTGTAGTATATAATGATATATTATTCGAATTGCACTATTTTTATTTAATAATCATTAAAGCGTAAATGGTAAAGTTCACATCAAATGATTTTTTTTTTTCAAATTTCAAAATTTTGTATTTTGTTATTTTTCCAGAAAGATGAGGAGAGAGAGAGAGAGAGACGAGAGAGAGAGAGAGGAGAGAGAGAGAGAGAGAGAGAGGGGAGAGAAGAGGAGAGAGAGAGAAAGAGAGAGAGAGAGAGAGAGAGAGAGAGAGAGAGAGAGAAAGAGAGAAAGAGAGAGAGAGCGGAGAGAGAGTACGTAGGAGAGAGAGCGCACAGGATGTTTCGATGAACAGAATTTTTTTACCCCGTGAAGGCAGACACCCACAGGCATATTTACGTTATATATGAAGCTAAGACACAAGCGTGGTATATTAGGCGGTCCTCTGTACTGAAGTGTTCTGATCGGCTGTTAAACTGGCTTATAGTTGGCTATTAAAGAATGAGATGCAAGTCAGTCTTTTCATCGTTGAGTATTGTTTATAATTAGTCTCCGGATAATAGTAGCACAATTCAAAGCGTATTATGTTATAACCATCAGGGTATGAGGTGAAAAACACATTTAAAGAAAAAAAAAAAAAAAAAAAGAAGTTTTAATATAGAAACTATATTTATATAGTATATTTATATAGTATATTTATATATATAGCTAGTTATATCATATATATATATAATATTTATATAATAATTATTATATAATATACTAGTAATATATATTATTATATGTATATTGGATTTTTATTGACAATACGGGATAAGAAAAAATAATATATATATTATATATATATATATAGTATATATATATATATATATATTTTATAGTATATATATAATATGTATAGTATAATATATACTTGATTATATATAATGTAGTGTATATATATATATATATGCAATAATTTGCGGTTTTGCAGATGTTTGAAAACTATTCATGTTTACTGATTTTCTAACATTTACTTTAACATAAACGTAAACTTTAAATAATTTATTTAAAGAATTTATTCAAAATAAAAGAAATAATTGTCAATAATAATGACCAATCAAGTGTCTTAAATCATTTTTTGTTATAAAGAGAAATTAACCAATCAATGTGTCTTCAATCAATTTTTGTTAAAAATTAACCAATCAGTGTCTTCATCTATTTTTTGTTAAAGAAGAATTCACCATCAGGTGTCTTCAATCATTGTTTGGTTAAAGAAAAATTAACCAATCAGGTGTCGCTTTTCATTCATTCGGATTTTCGGATGAGATGATTCTCCATATTTAAAATATGTTTATATATATATTTATATATATATATATATATATATTATAATATACTTATTATTATATATATAAGTATATATATATTATTATTATATATAATATATATTATATATATATATAATATATATATTGATATATATATTATATCTAAATGCGTGTTGTTACTTTTTCTCTTCATAAGAGATATGGTATAGTATTCCTTTAATCATGAGACAAATGTTTTACGTTTTCTATAAAGCCACTCTTTTAAAATGGAAGACTGCTAAATATATATTTTATATATATATATATAGCCTTATATTATATTATATATATATATTATATATTATCGTATATATATTAGGTAATATAAACGTGACCTATCATTAACAATCATATTTATATTGTATAATATTATTTAATTACTAGGTTCCTCACATGAGTTTTTTTTTTTTCATAGAAGATTTCATGATTTCTGTATTTGTGGTTAGTGTATTTCCAGTAGTTGAAGAGAGAGAGAGAGAGAGAGAGAGAGAGAGAGAGAGCACAGGATGTTTTCGGGATGAAAATTTTCCCCTGAAGGGCGTCGCCTATGCGCATATTTTACGTTATAAAATTATGAAGCTAAAACACAAACTAAAGGAAAGATAAAAAAAAAAGAGTTTCACACCGGGAAATTTCATCTCGCAATTTCCTCCATTTTTTTTGAATAATTGACATTGAAATTTTCTACTCGTACTTCCTATATTATAATGATATATATATATATATATATATTATATATAAATATATAGTATATAATATATATATACTTATTATTATATATATATATTTATTATTTATATATATATTATAGTATATATATATATATATATATATATATTATATATAGTAGTGAGAATCTTTTCTGGAGTAGAAAATGCAATATAGTACACTATAATATAATTTATGTTATTCAAAGTGAAATGTGAGGGTTGGATAAACGTTATAGTATATTTAGTATATATATATATATATATATATATAGTGATATATATATATTATTATATATATATATATAATATATATTTATATTATATTATAACTTCAGTTTACAAATACCGTTATATATACATATAGAAATATATAATATAGTATTATATATATTATATATAGTATATAGATATATATATATATGATGATGTAGTATATATATACTATATACTATATAACATTAATATAATATATAATAATGTCGCAAGGGCGGTCAGTTAGATGATCAGGATATTGATCTGTAGGAGTACCAGATACGGCCTAGTTTTATTATAATATATAATATATATATATATAATATATACTAGTAGTATCTATATATGTATATATATATATTGTGTATTATATATTATATATATATAGTATCGTATATATACTCAGTCTTTTAAGCTATACATGTGACCAATATTTATTTATATTATTATTATTGATTGATCACATCATTCTTAGTCAACGGGATAAATAAAATTTGTACACGGTATTATTATTATTATTATTATTATTATTATTCATTATTTTATTATTTTATTATTGTTTATTATTATTATTTATTATTTATGTATTATTATTATTATTCATTATTTTTCATTTATTACTTGTAGAATAACACTTGACATTTCGACGTAGTTTTGAAGGCCTATAATCGCTGGTCCGGAGATACATAAGAGAAAATCTCAGCAGCTGTAATGTTCAACTTGTGATTTCGATACCTCAATAGAGCCATCTCCTCAGTCAAAGAGTTGTAAACTGCGCTAGGTCGATCGGACTTCAACAATCGAGCTACGTGGGGGTTGAAAGAATGGTTCTCTATAAAATGTCAATCATGTAAAATTAGACGTGTGCTGCATTTCAGCATGGTGCCCGAGCTTCAGGAATAATGTCGTTAATGTCTCGTTTGAAACTCCCATGTATTTGCATTCTTATACAAGAAGTTTAATGTTCTCGTTTTCAAATACGTCTGAAAAGAGTGCAGTGGATGGGTTGAAAAATACATCGAGATGATTGCCGCCCTAATACGCATCGACAGCGTCCGTTAAGCGCTGCTCGATTGTTTGGGAGACAGTGTGTTCGAGTCAGATCTCGGTAGACTGATGGCATGTAATCCGATGCTACGAGCGTTGTCTCGGTACGGTCGGCATTGTTCTCATATGCGCGGCAATCGACCCGACCGGTCGACAGGTTAAATCGCTCCTGAATTCATTAGTTTTAAACTGTAGTTTTGATAGCCTCCTGAGACCCAGTTCGAGACGGCATCCATGATATATGAAATGTTGTCCACAGATGTGAACAAAGGTTTATTATATGTGTTAGATGGCGGAATGCATGTAACGTAGCTTTCTCCTGACGGTTTTCTTCTGTAAGTTAACGTAACAGCGAGGTTAGGATGTACCACGCTCCAACAGACTAATTCCTTAATCAAGGTGTTTTTTACTAAGCAAGCCATTTAAACTGGAGACTACAACTGGATGTGAGCACTTGAAGGTTCACTCTATTCAACTGGAGACTACAACTGATGGTGGACGCCTAGAGACCTCACTCTTATACATCTCAGCTGAAAGGGCGTGTAAATGTTTTAGCCTATCTACGACGTTTGGCCGTGGGCTGAATGGAAGGAGTATTGTGTCACGCTCATCACAAGTGTTACTGTGCAGAGATGTGTGGTGCGGAGTGCTTGTCTAGGGCCTAAAACCCGTACTACCGTGGCATTGAAGGCTATGTCGAAATTTGGACGAAGTGTTTAGGCGTTAGGGGCATAACGGGATTCCTGTTTTTTTTGTCATACTGGAACCTTGTGGCCTAGAACGTATGTTATTACACCGAAGCGAATTCACTTCGCGATTTTCCTGTTACCGTGCTCTCAGGTAAGGTAAAGGTATGCCTCCTTTACAGACCGTTAGCCATGAGGTCCTAAAGCTTACGATCGAAGGTGCAGTTTATGGGCTAGTAAATGGTAACTATGGTCAGCTAAGCCTTAGAGGGCGATCCTGAAACCGTCGCTCCCCAGATACATTGCCATAGGAGCGAAACTGTGATGAGGAGAGCGGTGTCCGACCTCGCCTTGATAGCCCATCATATGGATTCAAGAAACATTCCGATACGTATAGGCATATGGTATATCACCGTTCATAACGTTTAAAACGTTGCCGAGGTGGAATAGTCAGTCCCATTTAGGCATTTTTGCGGAGAGGTTCTCAAGCATGCATAGCGTACATTATACAAGGTAAGGTTAAAGCATTCGCAAGTATATAAAATAAATGAATAAAATATATAATAATATGTTTAATATAATAATAATAATGAATATATATAATAATGAATAATAATAATAATAATATAATATAATAATCATAAAATAATAAATAATCAATATAATAATGTTAATAATAATAATTCCAGTGTTAATAATAATAATAATAATAATAATTAATAATAATATAATAATAATAATAATATAATAATAATAAATGATAATAATAATAAATAATATAATAATATAGTAATATAATAATACCTGGCCTTATAATAATATAATCATCGTCTTACAACGTGAGGACTTGTAAAATTAATATATATATATATATATAATATATATATATATATATAGTACTTATTACTAATATATATATACTTATATTATATATATATAACTATATATATATATATATGATTATATTATATAATATATATATATATACTTTATATATATATATATATCTATATATACTATTATATTTCCAGATATTTGTAAAGTAATACAGTGAGAAAAAGAAAAATCAAAATGGCAGCCATCCAGAGCCTATGTCTCAACTTCGATCTACCCTCAATCATGAAGCTTTTAGCGGTGAGCATAAAATTTATTTAAAATATCCATAAAAATATTTTATTTCGTTCTGAATCAGTAATGATTTAATTACTTAATGTTACTGCTGGTTATATGCTGTAAAATATTTGAAGTAATGAATTTATTAAAATGGAATTTACTTGAATGTTCCAGATCAGACCATTCCATTCGATAATGCCTGAGGGTAGCCGAGTAGGAGGAAGTTATGATGGAAACGCCGGTGATCAAGCGCACTGATGATGAGTTGGCGAAAATGTCCCGTCGTAATTTAAGCTGGCCTGTCAGACGCCTCCGCTGAGAAGAGGTGATTGATCTACTAGTGGTAGCGATGCATGAGGATATGACATTCATTGAGGTTGTGTGAAGTACGAAGCTACAGAAAGCTGAAAGACATGGAGAGTCGAGAGAAAATGTGTGCTCTAAAACCAGTGTCGGTCAAGGTAGGCTTCTATCCACGTAAACTTACAGTACTGTTTTATCATATATATATATATATATATTTATTATATATATATATATTAGTATATCATAGTATATATTACTTATATATTATACTATATATAGTATATATATATATATATTTACTATATATGGGTATCTGAGGCATAGTTAAAGTAGTAATAGAATATGATCTGAGGGACAAAGTGTGTCTTGTCGACGGTCTTGCAGGCATGCGGGATACGCTGCTATTTATAGTCAGGCTGACTTTGAGTGTCCGGGTTTCTGACGTTCACTTTCAGCGCAGGTAGCTAGACAGGCCCGAAGGACGTCAGTTACGAAAATACTTTCCGGAGCGACGGGATGTTATACGCACGGATTACTCCGAAAATCTGTTAAAGCGGAGTAATGTGAGGCAAGATGCAGGTGAAGCGTAGGGTTTATGTGTATGTGAGACGATCCGATAGGCACTGTCTAGATTGATAGAGAGTTGATGCAGAAGATGGTGCGTCGACGCAGTAGAAGTCGGATTCTCCGAATGCTGGCATAGATAGAAGAGAGCCACAGAGTGGGGACCTATGTGTAGCGGTCTTGGCCGCGAACTAGCCACCGATGCAGCAATGGTGAGTGTTCTATAACTCATACTTCAGTAGTATATATTTAAGCTATTATATAGGCATATTATTATAGTATAAATATGTTGTATATCCGTTAAACGAGTAGCTATAATAATGTACTATTATTATTATATATATTATATATATGATATATAAATAGTATATATATATATATAATATATTTATAATACGTCGTCTCTTTACAGCATGTAGAGCTCCGAAATACCCTAGACAGACTTATTAATGATAATAATAATGCAGAATGCGATGATATTTTTCTTGCTGCAGTATTGGATCTGGAAAGAAAATTAGGTATGAATCGCGAGATGTCTACCACCCTCATGGAATCAAAAGCCAAGGTAAGACTGCATTGCGCTGAATTATTAATTAGGGCCCGTTAGTAGGGGTTTTAATATTAATGTAAAGTTGTAATATTAATGTAAGAATGTAATATTGAAAGCGAAAATTCACACACCACACACACACACACACACACACAGCGTTGATGCTAGGATGCGCGCGTTCCACCAACACACACACAGCACACACACACACACACAACACACACACACAACACACCACACACACATCACACACACACACACACACACAACAACTATAATATATATAATAATATATATATATATATTATATTATATATATATAATTTATTTATATAAGTATATATTTATATATAACAATCTCGCTTTACAGATGGCTGTCGATGGTGATGATTCATGGCTCAGCGATGCTGAAATTCTAAGGCCGTCACGTCATACACGATGAGCTGTTGGTACTTAACAGGCTTCTCCCGCGTACAACGCCGCCGGCAGTTTGATGTAGAAGGTATCCACCCCTATGACACGGTGGTGGCGGTTTAGCGGAGCCCCTCGATTGATAGTCGTAGAGTGCTGATGTTCAGAATCCGCCCCCCGGCCCCTCCCCCGATCTGGAGCAAAGTATTTCCCCAAGACTCTTCGGTAAGCATTCATAGTTGTTATTGTGTGTGTGTGTATATTATTATTATTACTATTATTATTATTGATATTATTAATTTATTATTATTATTTATTATTATTATTTATTATTTATTATTATTTTATTATTATTATTATTATTATTATTACCAAAATCGACTAAAATTTTTTTTTTTTTTTTTTTTTTTTTTTTTTTTTTTTTTTTTTTTTTTTTTTTTTTTTTTTTTTTTTTTTTTTTTTTTTTTATTTTGCTAGAGCTTATATATTTGTTAACTCTTGTTCATTATTTGCTAGAGCTATTTTATTATTATTATTATTATTATTGATTATTTATTATTATTATTATTATATTATTATTATTATTGATTATATTATTATATTATTAAAATACTTATATTTCTCTCCTCTCTCTTCTCTCTGTTGTTACCCTGCGAGTTGTGAGGACCTCCGAGCCTATAAAAAGTAACCGCTCAGGTCGAGCTGTTGATGATGGAGCTGTAGCTGGGCCATCCAGTGAACCTGAACCTCTCCCATTCACTGCTGATTTGCTTAATGTCACTAGCATCGCATCTACGAGGAATTCAGGTATAATCGACACACACCGCTACAGGGTTAGAATTGACGAGCAGGGTGTGTTCAGAGAAGGGAGGGATATTAATGATACATTCTTAGGTGTAATACAAAGTATCATAGCATTCCTGCGACGTGAAGTAACCAGCCAGCAATGCGGGGTGCGCGTATGGTTCACATTCCAAGGTCGCAATAACAACGAATATTTCGTTCGCATCCCCTACAGAATGATGAGTACTGAAAATCTAGCCCGATATCTAGCTGACCGTTTGTTAAAGGCCTTTTCCAGTCGGTGATAAAGCATTGTTCATCAGTCGTTCGATGTAAGAGGTACACCAGTTTTGCGTAGCGGTCAGGAAATGTGGGACCTATACGGTGCCCTTCATGTCAGTAACTTAATAAGTGACCGCATTAATATAGTCGCAAACCCGTACAAGTCAATGAAAGCAGAAAGGCTAAATACGACGACGCAGTATCACGATAGCGGTTTCATTCCACGACGGAGCCATGCTTTGCATGCCATAAGCTCGTACACTCTCACCCCCCTCTGTTCCCTGGAGTCGACTATACTCGCACCATAAGTGATTTTCTCCTTGTTTCACTAAGATACACTAGGAAAGGCAAAGTTGCCCGCAGTGAGGTGTTAGGTCTGGGAGTACTGAAGATCTAGTGATCCCTGATCTTTTTGGCGAAAATAGAAAAATCAATTTGAAATGCAGGATATTTCGTCTTCGCTAAACTGTTCACCACTTCCTAGAGATAGTCTTTTAAGTAGTAGTCCGCATGACTGGATAGAAGAGCCGACCATGTTATATATAATTAGGTATCTAAGTGAATATCCCATGTACTAACACCCGCTTCCCGAAGACAACCATCAAACTCGCTATAGGACAGGTAATAGATGCACATTATTAGGGATCATTCTGGTGCAATTCTGCATAGTACCCGTATGCATCACAGACAATATAATACAAACTTTAAAACGAGGAACGAGCACTGAGTATAGATGCTACACAGGTGTGTTACCTAAGCGCTTGTAAAGGGGAAACCAGGGGTGTTTAATGCTTGCACCTTCAGCATTGCAATGACTGTAACAGGGACTTCTACAATGATGAATGTTTCAGGCTCCATAAAAAAGAACGTACTTGCAAGAAACTCAGAGTGTGCACCCTCTGCGATGAGATAAGATGGATTGCTGGCGCCGACGTAGAAAGGAAGAATACGAATGTGATTGGCATGCATGTTGGTACACATATCTCAGGCGTGTATGCAGATGTGAAAAGTATGGAGGCCGATGGATCTAAAATGATGTTACTGAAGAAGATTAAGATTCCACGGTGTGGCTGCTGCTATGAGAGAAGCAGGTCTTACCTTTTATTACGACATATGGTACCAACATACAAACAATAATTTAGGCCCGCATAGATGGTAATCTATCGTACTGTCACTGGGACATGCTACATAACCGTTCTAGTGAGCATCTGCCTTGTGTACGTGACTATGAGTTGGTTGAGATCGAAGATTCTCGGTAATGAGACCATAAATTGCGGAAATGTGGTTACACAGCGGATGGAGGTCTTATTTAATTCTGGATTTAGAAAAGCTGGAAGGAGATCATCAGAGATGCCCTGTAGATCAGTTCATCAATTATCTCTTCAAATTCTCTGAGTCACACAAGAAAGCAAAAATAGTAGTTGCTGCACACAACGGCGGGAAGTTTGATACACAGTTCGTGTATAGCAAACTGCTGGCCCGTCCTGGAGCAAACATCATCTCTTCCAATCCTGTGAAGAGAGGCACCAAAATCATAACGCTGACTGCTAATCGTAACATTTATTTCAAAGACACCCTACTGTTCATGCCTTGCGCATTGAAGAAGTTACCTAAGTGCATGGATCTTGAAGGTAATGTGGTTAAGGGATTCTTCCCTTACAGATTCCTAACTGCGGATACCTTGAATTATAAGGATGTAATCCCTGGAAGAGAAATGTTTGAAGTAGACCGCATGAGCGACATCGAGAAGGATGAATTTGAAAAATGGTATAATAATTTTAACAATAAGGAGTATGATATCAAAGCCGAATGTACCACATACTGTGTCCAGGATGTGAACATTTTACGCAGGAGTTTTGAAAAGTTCAGAGGTATATTCCTACGAGATTATAAAATTGACTGTCTTGATGAATGTGCAACCATAGCATCCCTCTGCTTTACGATCTTTAAGATGTGGTTCATGCCTGAGAAGTCACTCGCACACATAGGCCGATCCGACGAGGGAAATTATTCGTTCGAAGGGATTAAATGGATAAACTTTATGGAGTTGTACACAGGCCGTCGTATTGAACATGCTAGGAACGGGGGAGAGCGAAAATTCAAGATAAAGAATAGATTCCTCAAACCTGATGGCTATCTGGAGGTACCTGCTGAAGAATACACCCCTATTAACGGCGATGTTTTCGTTACTCAAAATCATATTAACGTCAATGAGCAGATGATTAAACTGAATGATAGGCGGGGCCCTCCAAGGCCCGGGACCCCTATGAAGAAAGTTGTCTTCCTCTTCCATGGGTGTGTATGGCACGGTCATCAGGCCTGTGATAGTGCTCTGACAAAGATTGGTGAGGCCTCCAGCCTCGATCGTTACACTGTGACCATGCAGCAGGAACACGATTATAAGAATGCTGGTTTCGAGGTTGTGAGGGTGTGGGGTTGTGAATGGAATAAGATGAAACGGGAGTGTGAAGCTACCATCGTTAACGAGGATAATGAGACACGGACTGAAAACTTAGGCCGATATGTACAAGCACAGGGGAATGAAATGGCAAACGAGCGTTTGGTTGTGGGGGACGCTCTATATGGCGGTCGCACTGAACCATTCGTTTATTACTATCCCCCCACGGAGGGGGTGAAACTCCACTATCTCGATTTCACCTCTCTTTACCCATATGTACAAAAAACTAAATCGTTTCCTGCAGGGTTACCTACGAAGCTCACAGGTCGTGAGTTGCCCTCGATTAACGATTTCGTCAAAGATATTAACACCACATACTTTGGCTTATCATACGTCAGCATACTACCCCCTACGACGTTGTACACACCTGTATTGCCCGGACGTTATGAAGACCGTCTCATCTTCACACTGTGTCGGACATGCAGTGAAACCGGTTATGAAGGTAAATGCAGGCATACTGATAACCAGAGGATGCTTAAGGGTGTCTACTGTAGCCCTGAATTAGAACTTGCTCTGCTGAAGGGTTATAAAATCAAGAAACTTTACGAAATCTGGCAATTCAAGAAGTCTGATAATATCTTCAGCAAATATGTGGAAACCTTCCTGAAGTGGAAGACTGAAGCTTCGGGTCTTCCTGATGGTGTACCATCTAAGTCATCACCTGAATTTCGGCAGTTCTTAGCGGACTTCAAGAGAATCGAAGGCGTCATTTTAAATCCTGATAACATCAAGCCTAACCCTTGCATGCGATACATAGCTAAACTCTTCCTGAACTCTCTTTGGGGGAAGCTAGCCCAACGGGTACCACGTAATGAGGATATTCTCTGCTCAAGCTACGAGCAAGTATGGGATCTGATGAATAGGGCCGATCTGGAAATACGCAATATCTTCGTAGCGGGTGAACATCATATTGTAGAGGTGACGCATACTGACTACGCGAATCAGACGGCTAAAGCTACAAATGTTGCTGTAGCTGCATTCACCACATGCTATGCGCGCATGGAGTTGTATGGACTTCTAGACTCTGTGGGGCAAAGGGTTCTCTACTGCGACACCGACAGCTGTGTCTTCATAGCCAGAGAAAAAGAAAAAGATTATGTTCCACCTACTGGTAAGTTTCTCGGAAACCTGACCGATGAGCTAGGACCTGATGTAACAGCTGACAGCTTCGTGTGTACAGGCCCGAAGTCGTACGCCATACGTCTGAGAAAGAGAGATGGGGCCTTTTCGTATATACTAAAAGCTAAAGGACTAACGCTGAATAGGGAAACGGAGAATATCATTAGCTTCGATGGTATGACAAAGATAAGCATGGATAAGATGGTGAAGGATGTAGAGAAGACTAAGGACCGTGACTGGATGGTCTTG
>JABUQX010067813.1:17500-21745 GCA_015478945.1 Trachelipus rathkii
ACGATTAATTAGATATTATAAACGAAACTATGAAATTAATATTGCTCGTGAATGTAAAATTAATCTTAAAAAGTTTTACAAATATGTTAATAACAAAAGTTCCATTAAGGAATCAATTGGACCTTTACTGGACATTAATGGTAATTTAAAATCAAACAGTGCTGATATGGCAAACATTTTAAATAATTTTTTCTCGACAGTTTTTACGAAAGAGAATCTAGATAGCCTGCCTAGCATGGAAGACATAAAGGATTTTTAATGCAGACAACATTTTAGATACATTTAAAATTTTAGTAGATGAAGTTACTTTCCAGATTGATAACATATTAATAAATAAATCACCTGGACAAGATGGATACTATCCAATGCATCTCAAAAATTTGAAAGACATATTAGTGAAACCTTTGACAATTCTTTTCAATAAGTCTTTAAAGTTTAAAGGAAGGAATAGTTCCTCATGATTTCAAAATTGCTAATATAACTCCCATTTTCAAAAAAGGAGATCGTAAGGTTTCGAATAACTACAGACCAATTAGCTTGACCTTCTATAGTTGGTAAAATTTTTGGAGCAATTCAACTAAATAGGTTAGTTGCACATCTTGAAGATCATGGATTGCTCAAGAATACCCAACACGGTTTTAGAAGAAATAGATCATGCTTAACAAATTTGCTAGAATTTTTTAATGTGGTTATTAACGATGTAGATAATTATAAATCCTTCGATGTCATTTACTTAGACTTTCAAAAGGCATTTGATACCGTCCCTCATCAAAGATTATTGGAAAAGCTTAGAGCTCATGGTATTCGAGAAAGACTTTTAAATTGGATTAAAAATTGGCTTTCGGATCGACAACAACGAGTCGTTATCAATGGTGAATGCTCAGATTGGACGAATGTTACTAGTGGTGTACCCCAAGGATAATAATACTGTAATACGGTATACTAATACTGTTTATTATATATGTAAATGACATAGATGATAATATTTTAGGCAATATTTCGAAATTTGCGGATGATACGAAACTTGGAAATCGCATAATATGTGAGAAAGATTATCAATTACTAAAAAGCGACTTAAACAAGAATGTAAATTGGTCAAAAACATGGCTAATGAAATTTAATAAGACCGATAAATGTAAGGTTATACATTTTGGGGAGTAGGAACAATGAAATATGAATTACAAAATTAGATTGACCATTGTCAAAGTTGTCAGTGAGGAAAATGATCTTAGGAGTATTAATTAATAAGGATTTAAAGTTTGCGAAACAATGTGCTGAAGCTTTTAAAAAAGCAAATAAATCTCTAGGATTTATTGCCAGAAACTTCGAATATAAATCTAAAAATATAATACTTCCTCTTTAATAAATACTGATTAGACCTCAAATCTGGAATACGCAGTTCAGTTTTTGGAGTCCATACCTCAAAAAAGACATAGAAAAAATTGAAAGAAATCAAAGGGGCAACCAAATTAATCCCTGAATTGAGAGGTAAATCATACGACAACGACTTCGTGAATTAGATATCCATTCTTTAGAGAAAAGAAGATATTGAGAGGAAATTAATAGAAGTTTTCAAAATACTAAATAAATTTGACAATATCGATTACAGGCAATTCTTCAGAATATAATTTTAAATGATGTAACACCGAAAGTAATGGGCATAACACTTCTTGTCATAAACGAATTCCAAACAAATAAAGCAAAGAATTTCTTCACTTAACGATGTAATCGAGAAGTGAAATAGTCTTTCTTATGAAATAGTGAACAGCGCTAAACATCGATTCTTCAAGAAAAAGTTAAGATAACACTTTTAAGGAAATATTGGTCCCTTGTGAACTCAATTCACTCGATTTTAATTTATTCAAACACAAGAATCTGTAGTATCCTAAATATGGTAAAATCAAACTAAAAATTGAAATGATTTAGAAAATGTTATAAGTACAGCGTAAAAAGAATTACGGCTTGTATTAGATTTGATGTTCATGGCTTGCAAAGTATCCGTTCTAGGATAGTGATATCATCGATCGCACTTAACCTGTAATAAATAGCTTTGATGTTTACCGCACAGAACATCTGTTACAAATAATTGTAATCAATAACTGTAGTAAGTAGTAAGTGGCTTTGATGTTTATAGCATTATTAGCATAGAACATATCTGTTCTAAGACTGTGATCTATTCGATCACACTGAATGGCTGTAGTTGATGGCTTTGATGTTTTCCGCATAGAACATATCTGTTCTAAATACGGTGATGCTAATCGATCCCACTGAATAACTGTTGTAAATATTTTTGATGTTCACCGCATAGAACATATCTGCTCTAAGACGGTGATCAAATCGATCACAACACAATAAACAAACAAAAATACTTAACATATTATGATGTTTGGTTGCTTAGAAGCAGATCTTCTCTAAGTGAGCAGACTCATATGCTACTCAGACTCAGTAATCTTGTTGGCTTATTTCAAAATACATAAACAGGTTTTTTAATAACCTTGTAGACACATCTCAACAAAATTAAAATAAAAACAAAATACTAAAAAATACTAGCCTTGAGTGGACTGTAAAAGTCTTTGCTAGTCGGTGTTCTGTAGTTCTGTAGTTCTGTAGTTCTGTAGTTCTTCTTCTTCTTCTTCTTCTTCTTCTTCTTCTTCTCTTCCTTTCCTTTCTTCTTCTTCTTCTTCTTCTTCTTCTTCTTCTTCTTCTTCTTCTTCTTCTTCTTCTTCTTTCTTCCTTCTTTCTTCTTCTTCTTCTTCTTCTTCTTCCTTCTTCTTTCTTCTTCTCTTCTTCTTCTTCTCCTTCTTCCTTCTTCTTCTTCTTCTTCTTCTCTTCTTATATTATTATTAATTATTTTAAATTATTATTATTAATTATTATTATATTATTATTATTATTATTTTATTATTATTATTATTATTATTATTATTATTATTAATATTATTATTATTATTATTATTATTATTATTTATTATTAATATTATTATTATTATTATTAATTATTTAATATTAATATTAATATTAATATTATTTTAATATTAATTATAATTAATAATTTTAATTATAATTAATAAATTATTTATAGTTATAATTATAATTATAATTATAATTATAATTATAATTAATATATTATAATTATAATTATAAATTATAATTATAAATTATAATTATTATTATTATTTATAATTATAATATAATTATAATATAATTTATTATTAAAATTATTATTATTATTATTAATATATTTTATTATTATTATTATTATTATTATTATTAATTATTATTATATTATTATTATTATTACTCAACTATTTTCCTTTTAAACTGAGTTTATTACCGTATGTAAATTATTGTGATAACTGATAATTATAATTATTAATTATAGGAATATTAAATTATATTATATTTATTATAATTATTATTATTATTTTAAATTATTATTATTTATTATATATTTTATTATTAAATATTAATTAATTTATTATTATTATACATTATAAAATTAATAATTTATAATTATAATTATAATTATTATTATTATTTATTATTATTATTTATTATTATTATTATTTTATTATTTCTATTATTTAATTATTTTAAATATTATTGTTATTATTATGAAATTATTTAATGATTATTATATATATTATTATTATTTCTTAATTAAATATTATTTAAATTATTTATTTCAAAATATTATATTACTATTTCTAATATCTACTAACAATTTTATAAATGTTTATTATATTCTTTTAAGTTTAACTTGTCTCTTCCAATTATTATTATTATTATTTTTTTAAGAGAATTTTTATTATTTTCATTTTATCCTCTTCCTAATTTTAAGAAAAATAATATTTATTTTTAAAAAATTATTATTATTAAGGTTTAATATTATTATTACAAAGTAATTTATTATATTAATTTTTAATAATTATAATTATTATTATTTTTAATAATTAATTATTATTATATTTAAAATATTATTACTTTTTAATATTATTATTATTTGATTATTATTAATTTATTATACAATTATTATGAATTATAGTATTATTAATTTATTATTATTATTATTATTAATTATTATTATTATTATTATTATTATTATTATTTTATTAATTATTATTATTGTGTATGTAGTAGTAGTAGTAGTAGTAGTAGTGTAGTTAGTAGTAGTATTAGTAGTAGTAGTGTAGTAATCAAATTCACACACCGAGAGCGATTTCAATAAGTATGCAAATGGTTCAG
>JABUQX010067814.1:0-15000 GCA_015478945.1 Trachelipus rathkii
CTCTTCCGGATTTCAGATATTACAGAGTTTTGACTGGAGCTTGTCCTCGGGGAGTTTGTCGCGTCCGAGCATAAACTCGGAGGTGGAGGAATACACAGAAAAGAAGAACCTGACGAGACTGACTCTTGATATTCCATTGGAACAAATGAATTCTGATTTAGTTTTACTTCGGCTGTAGCTACGCAAGCCGGGGTTAGCAAAACACTTTGATTTGAAGGTTCATTTTCAGATGGTGATGTTGAATTGAAAGATTCTTCTATGTTCTCCTATCGTCATACAGAAGATATTAATTGAAATGGTAGGTCAGGTGATTGAAGTGAAAATTCAATTATATCATTGTCTGGTTTTCTATTTGAAGGTCTTACGTTCATTGCCAGTCTGTCTAGGGAACGTGCATGAGCTACTCTTTGTGTTAAATCTCCTCCACCAACTTTCATGGCGGAAATAGGCGGTGTTGGTATATCATCAAGTGGAGGAGGGTATTTTGAAGAGGCTGGAGGGATATCCTGAAAATACCAAAATGTTTATCAGATATTACCATTATTTATTCTTAAAAAAAAAAAAAACATTATTGAATAATTACCAGATTTTTTATTTAAATTGTAATCGTAAGTTAACAGTTAAATGTTTTTAAAATAATCTACAATAAAGATCTTCAATTAATTGGAAATTTGAAATTATAACATGGCAATTAAAGGACCTATATACCCAATGGTCGACAGGAAAAAGGGTTGTTATTTGTATATATATATATATATATATATATATATATATATATATATATATATATATATATATATATATATATATATATATATATATATATATATATATATATATATATATATATAAATATGGTTATTTAGAGTCTCTCTAACGAATACAACAAAACTTAACAACCTAACTTAACGCAACCTAACCTAACCTATCCTAGCGCTTGCGGAGGGCTGTACAGGAAATTTTTTTTATGTTGTGTCGGCCATTTTTCCTGTCGACCATATGGGATAGTCCCCAATTAAAGTCTTTTTTTCTTTATAGCAACTCTAAAAAACATAAATATCATTGGAATAAGACTAACTTGCAATTGTCAAGAAACATCATCTTTCGAATGAAAAGAATACTGGGATGGTGCTGTGTAAGTAGAACCATAAGTCTCCATCGCCAAATACGCAGGTCCGTTAATATCTTGATCCCTTCCTTGATTTGATGACGTCGATGAACTACAACCTTTCTTTGTCGCCATCTTTATATCATCATCACCACCACAAGAAAGCGCACACCTTATCTCTCGTCCCATTTCAGTCCAAACGGATGCCTTTATATATATATATATATATATATATATATATATATATATATATATATATATATATATATATATATATATATATATACTATATATATATATATATATATATATATATATATATATATATATCTGTGTGTGTGTGTGTATGTTGTGTGTGTGTGTGTGTGTGTGTGTGTGTCACAGGTCCCATCATCGAGGGACCATTCCATTCACCTCTAGAAACATTAGGGTTTTGCAGATGTTCAGTGGCCTTTGATGAGTGTTGTGTTTGTGTCAGTGTGACATCTTTGTCACTGGGTCGTATGCATTACTTGCATTGAAGTGAAATATTTTCAGATAATAATGGTGAATTCATCTAAATTGGGTTGATACATAACGTGTTTTATTGAGGAGGAAATGTTCTTGAGCTAATGCCAGGAGAATTTGTATTGATAATGGGGATTATGATGTGATATTGTTAATATTGATTTGTTTGAGATGAGCTTATGTATTGTGCTTGTGGTGAAGAATGATAAATGGAACTGAACATGCTTTAGTAATAGAGAGAAGGATATGATGAAGAGAACTGTAGCTAAAGTAAAATTGAGTCTCTTTGATGTTTATATAGGTATCTATGGGTACTTTGAATTTATTGTGTAGATGTTAGTGTAGTGTTTAAGCATCTTCCCATGATAAAGAATGCTTCTTTTTTGATGTTTGCTGTTTATGTTCGATTTTGAGGAAAAGCAGTTGAGGAACGGTGGTACGTATTGTCTATATAAGATCGAGCGTTTTTTTGTATGTTCCCAGAAGTTATTTTGAGAGAGTAATTAAAGGAGATTGAGTATTTTAAAATATGTGTTAGTAATGTTTTTGATGTGTTTGATAAAAGTAGCGTGCGTTTCAAATGGTACTCCCGATTTTTTTTTTTAATTTTTGAGTAAGGGAATTGGGGCTTTCTTAAAGATAGTAGAGGACGTGCCTTTAATTTATGTTTACTATTGCTTTGTAAGGAGAGTAACTGCTGATTTTTGTTGTATTGTAACCAGTGTTCTATAGAGTTTATGAAATCTGGCACATGTGTATTATTTTGTGGGGACTGTGATGTCATTGGTAATTGTTTATGCAAATGATTTCTCTGTGTATGGAGGGAAGGTTAGAGTTAAAATATTAAAATGGAGAGAGGAAGGTATTGTCTATCGGAGATCACAGTTTCTCTGTTTGATGACCTTCGTTGATGATGATTTGAGTGAGTATTTTATTATGACGAATTTATTTATAGATAGGACATTTACTATCCCTAGTTTGTCATATATTTGTAAATAGGCATTGAAAATTTTTGGTAACTGAAAATATCTGGGAGAAGAGTTAGATTTGTGGATGTCTATAATCCCTTAGAGTGTGTGTGTTGCTAGGTTGTGTTTATTCCATTAAAGATGTGTTGTATTACGTTATCAGAGGATGGGATATAAAGAGATCTTTGTTGTGTACTTTGGGGGGTTGGACGGGGTATATCCTATGTTGGTTGTTTGGATCTCGTTTGGAGGGCTTTTGCGTGTATTTGGTGGTGGTGTGGTGTGTACTGCTGTGTATGGACGCTATGGGTGACCTGGAGTGCGTGTGGTGGTGATGCGCGTAGGTGATTCGGCGTGTGTTTTAGTGGTGTTGGGGGGTGGTGTTTGTGTTGGGTTTTTGTGTTGAGGCCTGTATGTTTGTTGTGTGGTTGCTTGTTTTGGTGTGTTGGGGGACCTTATGGAACCGTGTATTTTTTGTTGGGTGTACTAACCTAACTAACCGTAAACCTGGATGGTTGTGTTTTGTGGGTATTGTCGGCGTAGGTACGGCTTTTGGGAGGGTGTTTACGTGTTGGGATGTTTTTGGTTTGGGGTGGTGTTTTGGTGAGCCTGGTTTGTTGTTGGGTGGTGAGTTGGTGGTGTTGGTGTACCGGCGGTTTTGTATGTGAGCTCTTGTGGTATTGAGGTCGTGGCTTTTAGGTTTTGTGTTGTGTGTGTGTTGTGCTGTGGGTGGTTGGTTGTTTTGATTGGGACCTTGTGTGGTTGTTGGGAGTGCGGTGCGTGTGTTATGTTGGACCTTGTATTGTTGTTGGGTTTGGGGTCTTGGGGTGTGTGTTGTGGGTTTGTGGGTTGTTGTTTGTGGTTGTGGGACCGTAGAGCATGCGTTGAGAGTTATTCCTGTAGTGTTGGGTGGTTGGGGTGGTGTGTGGTGTTACCGTTATTGACGCTAAGCGTCTTTGGTGTGACCGTTAGGGAGTGCCTAGACCTAGGTGGTGGGATTTGGTTTTGTAGCCTGTATTGGTTTTTGAACCTACTACCTAGACCTAACCATTAACTGACCTAACTCTAGGTACCTAGACCTGTACCTATACCTGATTGGGGTTTAGCTGTGAGACGTCTTTGATTGTACCTGATTTGGTGTGTACCTAACCTAACTATGACCTAACTAGGACTAGCCTAACCGTAACCGTAACCTACCTAACCTAGACTAGACCTAACCTAACCTAAACTGGCGGTTTATTTGGGTGGTGAGTGTCGGGTCTTGATGGGTGACTGCGTTTTATGAGTTCGTTTTGAGTGTGGTGGGGTGGTCGGTTTTACCTAGGTTGGTACGCTTATTGGTGTGGTCTTACTTAGTGTCGGTCTTAGGTACCTAGTGAGTTCTTTTGGCTAGGTTGGGGGGTGTGTGTGGTGATCGGCTAGACCTATCGTGTTTGGTTGGTGGACCTAGGGTGGGTGTGGGGGTGTTTTATTCCTGATGGGTGTTGTAGCTTTCAGTAGTTGTTGGTTGTGGTGGGTGTGGGTTACCTAACCTAACCTAACTAACCTATACGTAGGGACCTAACCTAACCTAATACCTAACCTAAAAACTTGACCTTAACCTAACCTAACCTATTGTACCTATACCTAGGAAACCTATGACCTAGACCACCATGAGACCTAACGCTGACCAACCTACGAGACCGTAAACCTAGTTCTATGTTCCTCACCGACAAAAAATTCTTTATGCCAATATCAAGCTACGCCCCAAATCTCATTACCACATTAATCTTCATAAATAGTAACAATTTTATTGCAATGTAGTAACTCGAGCCATTCACAACAATTAAGTATCATACCTAGGACTCATAAGAACTATGTTGCCCTCTATCCAACCAACAATATTACCTTATTTCTAGTGAAATATTTTTTTGATAGAGACGTAGATGCTACCCAACTTCAGTACAGTGAAACGATTGCAAGTAAAAACAGTATTCGAAGATCAGTTACTCTAAGGCTGATCAAGATATCTTTAACACACACGATAACTAAATAAATTCCAAAACGACAGTCATGTATCACTTATCTTAACTACTATTACTAGGACCTACGAGAGCAGTTTGAAAAATTGACTATGTATTCCATTGCAATATATATATAGACTACTATATATATATAATATATCATATAATATATAATACCTATTATTAATAAAGTGAAACCATATTAATATATATATAATACTACTATATATATAATATATATATATAAAACACTATATATATATATATTATAATATATATATATATATTATATCACATATAATAACTAAAAGTAAACCCAAAATCAATATACCTTATACCTAACCTAACCTATATATAACCTAAATATATATATATATGATATATTATACTATATATATAAATATATATAATACACTATATAACCTATATATATATAATCCATAATATATATAATATTATATATATATATATAACTCATTAATATACCTATCATTATTAAAATTACTATGCAAATAAATTTAGTATTTAGTTATATATATAAACCTATATATCATATATTTACAATTCTTTATAAATTTCTAAAGCTTTAATCACTACATGATATATATATTGTTGATGACTATCTTGAATGTAATATAACCTAATGATATATATAACTTATATATATATATATAACCTATATATATAATATATATATAACCTATTATAATATAACCTAATTATATAATTCATATATATATATATATATATATATACCTAACCTATATATATATATATATATACATAACACACACACAGACTTGACCCTCACAAAAAACAGTATTATAAACAGTGATTGTATTGTTATAATTCCCCATCCGAAATATTTTGGTGAAAAGAATAAAGAAAAATTAAATTACACAAATTACAAAAATAAAATGAAAAACCATAGTAAGTAATGGAATGAAAACTCACTCAACATAAAATAAAATAAACACATATGCAAAAATATACACTAATATACAAAAATCTATGTTAATACATTACATTGCTTAAAAAGATAGTAATCAATAGAAAAAATAATTCTGTGAAACCTTAAAATGGACACAAACGCGATCCATTACCACTAGCTACCGCATGATAGCTTCTCAAAAAATCAGTAAATCAATAAATAAAAATCGGAATCGCCTTCATCTCTTACTCCTTCAACTTTATTTACACTTTGAAAGAAACTACTTTCTTGTAGCGCAATTAGATTACACCCTTTATAAAATTCTTCACTACAACTTCACATTAGCATACTTCCTTACAAAATCGGATTTACTAAAAAAATTTTATCCCCAAATTTATAAAGGATTATAATTATTTTCTTTTTCATTAAACAAAAAAATATTTTTGCTCACCACATCTTAAGACACAATATATCTACATATACCGTAACTTAGTAATGTAAATAAATACTCGTCACTTAACACTTAACTAGTCAATACAAATATGTTAATATAACTGTATACGCTGTTAAATAACAACATTAATATCTGGCAAATTTATTCAATTATACATTAGACCTAGAACCGATAAATACTGATGCTATTTTATTTTCCTTATACAAAGGTAAAAATTTAAAATTAATTGATTTTTCAGGGGGTTAAAAGTATACGCGATGTCGCCTATAACGCGGGGGGTCAGGAACTAACCCCCGCGTTCTCTGCGAGGGACGACTGTATATATATACTATATTAATAAATATATATATATATATAATATACTAATATATATATATTATATATATATAATAACACAATTATAATCACAATAAATATTATATAATTATATAACCATAATAATATATATATATAACTACTATTATAAACCTTAATATTATAACTATTACCTAGGTATATATATTATAACTGTATATAAATACCTTAATATTATATATTAATTCAGTCTCCTTTTTTAACTCTTATTTTTTTTTTTTTTTTTTTTTTAATACAGAGATAACACCATCACATCACGGGCAGACCCCTAATCAAGGAGGAGGTGTCCTCACTTAATTCAAGGAGGGGTGGAACGAAGCCAAGCCCAAGGAGAGAAAACGCTCACATTCTCCCACCATCTACGACCTATCGACCAGTTGCGACCATACACTGGGACGAACCACTTCGCTTGTTGGACGACGTGTCTATAACACACTGAACTATCTGGGCACTTTTTTCCAATATATAAATAAATAAAATCCTATTATTTAAAAAAAATAATATACATATATATACCTACATACATAAATACATTACATAACCTAAATATCATATACACATACACGAACATATATATGCAAATATAAATATTCTACTACTATTCCTAATTAATTACCTCATTCATATCATTACTATCATTACACACTCTAACTATCACACTAACAGTTAAATTATTAAACGATAACACATTAATTATAATAACACCAATTATAACACTCACTATTCTTAATTAAGTCACACTCCTAGATTATCAACCCTAATCAAATTTTATATTGTTTACTTACTATTATTATTGATTATTATTACACCCTAACTATCATTAACTATTATTCACCTATCATTATTATTTTTATGTTTGAGACTGCTTATTTATATCAATTATCATTATCATGACTCATCTAATATCATTATTCAAATTATTTTTAACACTTATTTATATCTTAATTATTTATTATTATTAATATTACTTGTTATTACATCTTCAAATTACATTATATTACATTATATATTATTATATTTAAATATCTATTATATTACTCTATATTTGTGATAAATGTAATTATTATATCCATATTATTTATTATTATTATTTATTATTACATATTCTCATCATACTATATAATATAATACCTTAAACCTAACCTTAAAACCTATAACTCTATTATATCATATATATAATATACCTATATATATATAATATATATATATACTATATATTATATATAATCATACTTAATATATAACTCTAAAATTTTAATTTGGATTTTAAATTTTGAATTTAATGAGTACTTATTGAGTCCTATATTTTGAGATATATCCTTAGAGTAAACTTTATTATCAATAATCACTTGAGTAGGCTGTAAATCCTAACACAATGTGCTATGAATACTACACAAGGCTACATTATATTATTTTGCTAAAACCTAGCTGGGGCACTCATGGGTTATAATCTCAATAATAATCCTATCAATAATTATTTTTTAGTTATCAAAGTATATGTAATACCTATCCGGTTCCGGCCGGAACCCCCTAGGAACCGGAAAAAAATGTCAAAAATTCCGGCCGGAACTTCTGAGCCGGAACCGAATTCGTGTACACCTCACTACATAATCCTTATATATATATAAATATATATAATAATACCTAATCTATAAGACACACTTTAATGTTATCAGTGCTATTATTTATTATAACCTATATATATATATATATATTATACCATAACCTATATATATATAATAACCTATAACCTAACCTATTTATATATATATATATGATCCTAACATATATCATATATATATATACCTTAATATAATATATAATCATTAATAACTACTATATAACTCAACATATAACCTTATAATATATTATAAACCTATATATTGGAGAGCGTATATAAGGGAGGAGATAGCGGCGATATGGGATAAGGAGGAGGGGATAGGGTGAAGGCACAGACGTATGGGGGAGTATTATTAGTGGGACTTATATGAAACGCAAGTAGGGGAGGGGTAGACCGTAGGAGGAGATATAGCACAGAGGTGAGGATGGGACATAATGAACGATGGGGCCTAGACCTAGGAGGACCTAAGCGCAGTAGATGAAATTCAAATGGAGAGCAAATTTAATTACCATGAACGGACTGTGAATAAAGGAAACTAAAAAAAGAACGCTCTACAGGCCATCCTAGGATGGGGAGTGCTAGACTGGCTAAAATGTTACAGAAGGGAGGATAATATAAGGGGTGGGAGGAATGGTTACTCATTAGGTTATCCATATACCATTAACCTACTATTGTATCGCGGTAACCCTAACCGGAGTATGGGGAGACGTAATACACCAGACCTAGAACATTGGGAGGACCTAATGGACCTGTATTGGATCCCCTACTGTACACCTAAGGGGAAAGGGGATAACCTGGATAGGATGTGAGGGAATATCATGGAGGCTATTATGTCTTTTAAGTGTGGTAACCTAAAAGTGTCGGAAGAATAAACTGATTAGAGAGAGTAAGAGGTTTACAGGACGGCGGTAAAAGCTGTAGGAAGACAACAAGGTATAGATTTAACGAGAGGGAAGAGGGTGTGTGAGCACTCAAGTTGTTCACAGCTAAACGATGCTTTGACTAGAGAAAAGTATTGACAGAAATAAGGAAAGTGTAATGGATGTTTTTTAAGATCTTATAAGAAAGCATATAGACTAGAGTCTATAGGGGTGAAATGTGGACGGGTGGCTTGAGACGGAACAATATGGGGTGGGGGCGTAAATTTTAGGCGGAAAGGTATTAGGGCTTTTTTTATACGAATAGTAGAATGTGTGTGAAAGTGTTAGGAGGCTAAAAGCAGCTGAAGATGTTTGGGACGGTGTGTGGATTAGCACGTACAGGGGTGTGTAAATGATCGCCATGTGCATTTCAACTTGTTTATGGAAAGTGTGTGCAGAGGAATGGTAGGGAGGGGAAGGGGGTGGCTTGATTTGATGGAATGATAGAAGCGCGAATGAACATGATACTGTTTGGCGATGATACTGCACCCTTAGTGGCGAAGAAACCGCGAAGGGCTAGACGCCTGTAATTTGTGAGGGTACCCTTTGAAAGGGAGTCGCTGTGGACACAAGGGGCTTAAATAAACCAGGTCAGAGTAAAGCTGTTAGCTAGTTACCTGAGGAGGAGGAAGGATGCATAGGAGGGGAGCGTATAGGACCCGTATTAGGAGTTCATGAAGAGTTAGGGGGGGTAGTATATTGGAGAAGTTAACCACGTTTTTAGATATAACTCTTAGGGAATGGAGCTCTTGGATAAGGGGGAGGGAGATTCTGAAAGGAGGAGATGAACCTCACAAAGAATTGGTGAACGCGATGAGAGGCGTTGAGTGGCCTGAGAACACTTAATACCTGGTAAAAGGGGGGGATCTATACACAGGAACAGTCTAAGATGAGGTATGTTCAAAAATCTGTGTACCAGCGGTGCACGTAGTACCATGGTGTGAAACGTGAGGCGGCGGTATGAATCTAGGTCCAACGCGAAAAAAGTTGGATAGTAATTGAAGATGAAGGGGTGAGACCGCGGATTGTGGGGTTAAGCAGAAGGAGAGGATCACCATGGAATAGGGTGGTGGAGGGAAGAGTGTGATTGGAGGAAGGGTCAGGCGCGTAAAGACCTAGACGGACCAGTAAGCCGAATTATTAAGACTCGGTATAAGGGCTTTAGTGAGCCAGAATTAGGAGAGCAGAGAGTGGTTAGAAAGAGTTTTGGGAGGCGGAGGGGATAGGACGGAGAGGAAGGGGAGACCAAGAAGGAAGTGGATGGATGGAATAAAGGCAGATCGTTGGAAGAGGGAACGGGAATGGGGGAGGAATGAGGGTAGGAGTTGGCGAAGCGGAAAGAGGGGAGTGGAGGAGGTGGTGAGGGCGAGATGAGAGGGGGTGTGAATGAGGGAGGCTGTACGCACCAGTACCCCGCTCAAGCGGGACAAAAAGTGTATGTAATTAATAAATCTAATAATAGAATAATAATATATATATATCGATATATATTAACACTGTACTTATATAATAAATCTAAATAATCAAATTAAAAAAATATAAACTAAATAATAATATAAACCTATAAAATAATAAATAATGAATAATAAACAATACCATAATAATAATAATAACTATATAATCCTACACATCCTAATCTAAAATAAATACACTCATATCATAAATACCTAAAAATTTTCAGTCTTGCTAAATTTAATAATACCTCACCAATTTTAAAAATATTACCTCGTTGAATAAACCACACATTAAAGCCTAAATGTTCCAATTAAATATTCACACTAAATCTGCATTATTTGCCCAATATAATACTATAGTTTCAATACTATACTTTTCAATAGCTTCAATAAAAATAATATTTTCATGTCATTAGAACTCAAATGTGATTCCTTTGGATAACGCTAAGCATGTAATGCAAACCTTTGTGGCCGACAGCGAAACGCACAGCTCAGATCGAACTGATGACCAAGAAAGGATGCAACGTGAAGTAATAAGCCGATCAATGAGGAAAATCAAAAGTGGCCCAGACTTTGCTGGGTGAACTCCTGATAAAATTGATATGATACTATTTCCAAACGCAGCCTATAAATTAGAAAAATTACATGAACATACAAAGAAGAACAACCAGAATATAACCTCCAAACAACATCATAAAATAATTTAAGTAAGCAACAACAACAAAAATTTCACACGCCATCAAGCTCACCTGATCACACAGTCACATCGAAGCATGAAACCGCTTGTAAGACGATGCTGACGTGCAGCTGAAGAAGAAATAAATTCCTTGTAGCACTACAGGTTTCGACATTGACATTCCTGATTGTAACAATCCCATCAAATATCTTTAAACCTTTGAGCTAGCCACAACAAAACCAAATGTCAACCATTCACCTTCTTGAGACCTGTCGACGTTAGACTATGAGAAAATTTTTTTAACAACCTAACCTATGAAACGCGACACCTATACAAACAATTTTATATTATCCTAATTATTATTATTAATTCACTTATTTATTAACTTCGTTATTTCCTTATTAACTTATTATTAATTCACTTATTATTATTATATTATTATTATTATTATTTATTATACATTACTTATTTAAGCATATATTTTTTTGAAGATTTACCATATCATCTGAGTGGACCCTTATTCATTTAGAAATTAAATTCTTAATCCTAAATATATTAGTTATTTAGTTAGAATTAATTATTATAATTAATTAATTAATTAATTTAATTAATTAGAATTAATTGAGTCTCCTGAGAATTCGGTTTTCAGGACCAATTCAATGAAAAAAAAAGTCATAACATGTCTAAAGAAAACTTTAAAATATTAATCTCCAGCTTCTCGATGATGTTTGATCAAAGGGTGCTTGAGAGCTTACACATTTAAAATACTAAACCAGAATTAAGCTCCATGGGTCTTCAATTAAGTTATTTTAATTTCAATTTACTTTAAAATTATCGTTTTTAAATAATTATTACAATGATTGTTTAATTTACCTTAATAACCTATTTGACACCGTTCTGTACTAAACCTTAATTATTTTGTCTGTACTTTTCTTGTTTTAAAAAATGCCCAAATATTTAACTATCCAACCAACCCTCTCTCTGAGATTTCTACATATATAAATGGTTAATTTTACCATCATTTTGCATTCTTTTCGAGACTGTCAATAAAACAGGTAACATTATTGATAATGTTTGTTGTTTAACTACTATATTTTTTTAGTAATAATATTTAAATAGTTTTATTTTAATTTTTAAATTTAATTTTTATAATTAACCTTCAGTATGTAAGCATTTAACTCTAATTATCTAATATACACTTACTTTATACCATATTATTATTAACTCAATATTATTATTACCTAATTATTATTACTATTTAGTTCATATATTATTATTATTATTATTTATATCCTAAGAACTCTCATGCATTCCTTTCTAACCATAGTTTTTTCTTTGTTGTTGTTGTTATATTTAACTATACTATTATTATTATTACTAGCCTATTTAACCATTAGCATATATCTTATCTGCTGATGATGATGGTTTTTGTAATAACCTGAAATGCCAACCATATTATAATATTAAATGGAAAGTATCTTTTATTTAATCTACCCTCTAGTTTCTTATATAATCTATTAATATATATAACCTTATATAATAATAACCTAACCTAACCTCACTAATACCTATAATACCTATAATAGCCTTAATATATATACTCTTATATATATATATATAACTAATATAATAATATACACCTATATTATAACCTATATATATACACTATATATATATATATAAATATTATCACTATATATATATATATTATATATAACCTATATATATAATATTATATATATAATATAACTAATCCTTAATATATATCATTGGCGACTTAACTCTTACAAGTAAACTTTTTAACTACACTCCATACGTAGCACTCCTTCATCACTCCTCTCAAACCTCTATCCTCTCTCTCTCTCTATTAACTACTAAAACTACTATATATAACCTTATAACTAACCTATTAAATCATATATATATATATATAACCTCATATCCTAAAAACTATATAACCAATTATATATAAAATACATTAAAATATACTAAATATTTTATAACTCTTAAACACCTATACATATATATATATATATATTTATATCAATATATATATATATACTACTTATAAATACCTTAACTATTATATATATATATATAACTATATATATAATATATATATAACCTATTAAACACTTAATACCTATGGTACCTGTAAAGTCTAGAACGTATGTCACACAACGTAAGTTAAAGTAATTAAACTAAATATTTTGAGAAATTTAATATCTTATTTTACCTTTTTTTTTGAAAATATTTCACAGGCCTATAAGAAGAATTATACATTCTAAAAATTCACTGAAGTATATATATATAACTATATATATATATATATATATATTATCATAACCATACCTAATAATCATACAAATAAACTCATATAATTACTAAAATATATATAACTATATAACTATATTTACCAAATAACTATATAATATATAAATATATATATATAATACATATTAATATAACCTAATCCTATATATAAATACTCTATAATCTCCCTATACAGTCATTAATATATATAACTCATAACTACTAAACCTATATATTACATATAACACAACAGTTACCGGAAAAAAGGAAGCACAAATTGCTGAATCCTGGCAAAATTTTACCGAGGACACTGTTAAAAACACACAAAAAAACATCATATCCCTCTAAAAACTAACAAACTCTTAAGCAGGGAAATGAATACAGTCTAAAATTTTGTTCCATAAAATTTTAGAGTCTAGTGACCACAATCTATAAAAAAAAAAAAAAATTAAACCTAAAAAATATGGCCTTATTTTTTTTTTGAAGGGGGTGCTGGAAATATAGAATATGTACCTATATAACTTCTAAACCTAACCATAAAATTTGTAACCATGGTATAACATGGCAATTACGGTAGACGGCTTCAGCCGACGGGGAAACACCAGAGGGGGACGTTTCCCATAACACCCCTCCGAGAGCGCGAGAAACGGGCGCGCAGTGAACCCCCGCGATAACCTACCTCGAAAACCAAAGAGCTGGGGGTTCTCGGAGACCCCCCCGGAGGGGGGGATTAGTCCTATCAGGTAAATGTAAATGGAATTTGCATTCAATACTAACATTATGATAGAAGTAATAATTCCTTAAGAGGCAACTATTTACTTTAGTTAAAAACTTTCAACAATAGAAATTTTAATAGAAAGGTCCCTACTAATATTTAAAGAAGCTAAAACCAATAAAAAGCCTGTACTCTAAATAGGGCTCTCTAATCATATTACTACTATAATTATTATTAAACCCAATAATTGAGTTTTTTATTTTATTTTATTTTTACATTTCTATTTAAAATCCTTTATTTTTTTTCTCTTTTTTTTTTATATTTTTTTATTTCCTAATCTTTTTAACCTTTTATTTACAGCACTAAATTGACACAAGCATTCTCAACAATGTATTCCTATCTTACCCACGGTAGCTCTTTGATAGTGTTTGAAGATATGGATTGTGGCTTTCGCAGACCTAGCCGATACCCCCGAGTGTAGAAATTTATTGGCAATTCTTGACGAAAACTGAACGAACTAATTTTCCTTTATCTTGACATATTCTATACATTATACTCCTCTTATATAATTTCACAAACTAAACCTAACCTAACCTAACCTATACCTACACCTTTTCTGACTTTAAAATAAGGTTATTTAATTGTAACACCTAATGTTTAATAAAAACTCTATCGTACTGAACTATATCTCTGTTAGGACTACATATCTCATAGTTATGCTCTATGACAAACTTTAGTTAGCATAACATTCAAATTAAAAAAGGAGAATAAATCGCCATAGCCTACATTTCTTAGTCGCACCTTAGATGTGAATCTCGAGAAAAAAATATATATCAATTCTTTTACTTTATTTTCATTATATTTTTTTAAATATTTTCTTTCTTATCCAAAATGATTCGTACCTAGGATTTTCGCAAAAAATGATTAAAAAGTATCGTTTTGAAGTGCGGACAACCATACGTTCTAGACATTACCA
>JABUQX010067815.1:0-5000 GCA_015478945.1 Trachelipus rathkii
CGTACTTCGTTCAGTTGGAATGGGTGTTTAACCGTTTCGCATTTATCGTGAAACGCTTTTTCGCGTATTCGTGCTTATATCTAACAGATATAATCAAATATTATTATATTTGAATGTACCTTTTATTGTATAATATTTTAAATTTTGTTTATATACCATTTAATATTTTGTAATCTCTTACATTCCAATGTTTGTATGTGTGCTTATGTCTTCGAACATAATCAGATATACTTATATTTGAATGTCATTGTTATTAAATATTTCTTTTTATTATTTTTAGTCATTGACATGTTTTATATGCTTTTGCGCATTTTCGAATGCCCAAAAATAAGTATGCATTTGAATGATTAATATTTTTTTTTGCATTATGTATTTATATACTTTACCACTCCGTGTTTAGCGTGGGAAGTAATATAGGACCCTCAGTTATAACTTTGTAAAATTTAGAAATTATTTTTATGTTCATACTTATGCAAGGATTTGCGTAAGCAAAACTTTGACATAAGTACGTAACAAAATTGTATAAAAGGCTTCCTCACTGCCTTGTTGAGCACTTTTCTCCCATCTTCTCTCCCGTTCTCTTCACATTATTACTTGGACTCACTGCTCACTTGCTTGCCCCCAAGAAGACAGAAATGCGAATTACAAAAAAAAACAACAACAACAAAAAAAAAAAAAACTTTCAGGCAAGTGAGGTAAAACTTCAGGATAAGTCCGCAACAAGCAGAATCGGCTCTCCTCAATTTATAAAGATTTTCGAAAGAATAAGTTGGCAAGTCGGTTAACACTGGAAAATGCCGTGACTGCTCATCGAAACTTTAGAAGGAAAAAGAGAGAATCTCAATAAAGGGGAGACTGTTGTTATTTATATTTTATTGAAAAAATCATCATTTGTTTTATGATTTTTAAATCATTATCCAACTCATATAGAGGCCCACATCGAGAACCAAGAAGAATCAAATTTAAATCAAATAACTTATTTTAAGGGTCCATATATATATATATATATATATATATATATATATATATATATATATATATATATATATATATATATATATATATATATATATATATATATATATATATATATATATATATATCTTGTGTTTATTTTATTTGTTTCAAGTACATTTCTTCAAGTACAAGTACAAGTACAAGTACTCTAGAATTGTTCAAGTACAAGTACAAGTACAAGTACTCTAGAATTTGTTCAAGTACAAGTACAAGTACAAGTACATGGTATCAAGTACAAGTACAAGTACTTTATGAAAACTTTATATATATATATATATATATATATATATATATATATATATATATACCATATATATATATATATATATATATATATATATATATATATATATATATATATATATATTCATCATCATCATCATCATCATCATCATCATCATCATCATCATCATCATCATCATCATCATCATCATCATCATCATCATCATCATCATCATCATCATCATCATCATCATCATCATCATCTTCATCATCATCATCATCATCATCATCATCATCATCATCATCATCATCATTCTCTCCCCAAGACTGGAGGTAAGGTGCGTAACATGCACCGGAAACAGAAAAATAGTAGAAGAATATGAAGCAAGTAGAAAAGAAAGCCCAGCCTTACCGCCCCCTTTATACCAATTAGTGAGAACTCGTCGCAGTCAGAAAAATCCACCCTAGAGCTTCACGGGACCGCGATGGACCCTCACTATGACATCTCGTCAATGTGGGGTTCATTCCTTGGCCCAGGTGGGCTACAACCATACCTCCTCACAAAACCCACCATTCACTCCTGTTATGCACCTTTCTTCTCGCCTCTGCCAAACTCACATTTCTCTCCTCCAGGCATTCCTTTTCTGACTCAATCCACTTTTTCTTCGGTCTCCCATCCGGTCGATTCCCAACACATTCACCACTATACATCCGTTTAACCGACCGACTATCATCCATCCTTTCCACATGACCAAACCATCTCAACGTACTTTCATTTATTCTCTCATTTACCCCATTCTCCACACCAAACAACTCTCTAATACGTTCATTCTCATTTTATCAATTCTTTTCACACCTAACACGCCACTAAGATTGTCCATCTGAACACATTGTACTTTAGATCTATACCTCTTATTCCAGACCATAGTCTACTATACATTAACACGGGTAACAACATACCCTCATGTAAGACCCTAGCGCACTCAAGACTTAGTCCCTTTACATCCACCAATGATTTAATTGCACCAGCCACCTTAGTGCCATTCACAACTTTCCTACTACACTCTGCATCATCCGTTCCCTTTTCATCCAACATATATCCTAAATATTTAAATTCAGACACTTTTTCCAGCTGTTCACCATCTAACATAACTTCACACCGAGGACTGTCCTCACTCACAACCATAACCTTACTCTTATCTACGTTTACTTTCAAACCCCTCTTTTTACACACCCTACCAAATCTCTCTACCAGTCCTCTCAAACTCTCTTCAGATTCGCCACACAAAACCAAATCATCCTCATATAATAGGTAGGGAACCCTCCACTCTCTTCCATTCTCCATCATTCTAACACTATCCCTTGTCACCCCTACCTCTAATTCTTTCATAACCTCATCCATATACAGATTGGATCGCCAAGGAGACATAGCACATCCCTGTCTCACTCCGCTATTAATATTAAACCAATCACTTTCGACTCTGTTTATTCTTACACACGCTTCACTATCGTCATACATACTTTTGATTCCATTCAGAAGCTTACCACCAACATCATATATGACTAACACCTGCCATAGAGCTTCCTTATTAATCTATCATATGCCTGTTGCAAATCCATAAAACCTAAATACAATTTATTCTTCTCCCTCATTTTCTTAATCATTTGTTTCAATGTACAGATTTGATCCACACATCCTCTACCACTTTTAAACGCACCTTGTTCTTCACCAAATCAGTCCTTCAGTCACTCGACGCACTCTTTCGACCAAAATACCAGCATATATCTTCCCTACAACACTCAATAAACTAATTACCCTATAATACTTACAGTTACCTTATCCACCTTACCCTTATATAATGGTACTAATATTGCTCTCCTCCAATCCCTCGGAACTATACCCTCCATAAACACTTTGTTTCTTCAACCTACAAATCCAAACAATCACCATCTCTCATATATATATATATTATATATATATATATATATATATATATATATATATATATATATATATATATATATATATATATATATATATATATACAGGCATAGCAAGCCGATGTGGTAAAAAAAAACTTTAGCTTGCAATTCTCCGCGTGTAGCCTCGAAACCGGACGATTCAGGACGACGACCCTTTAACCGGAACATGAATTTGATCTACACTTAAAATGAGTAGCTTAAATATAGCTACTTATATAGAGATAAGGAGGAGGAGATTTTGGAGGTGATGAGGGAGAGGCATATAGATGTCATGGGTATGGCGAAGACGAGGATGAGAGGCGGTGAAAGTGAAAAGGACTTAGGAGAGATGGTTATGTTTGATGTTCTCAGGTGGGAGGAGGATGTAAATGGAGTGCAATTATCATAGAATAAGGTTGAATGCTCCCCTTTAATACAGGAGGTTCGACTGATAAATGAGAGATTGATGGTGTGTACATTGAAGCTGGGAAACAATAAATATAGAATCTTTCAGATGTACGCTCCACAACAGGGATGCACCCAGGAGGAGAAGGATACCTTCATAGAAAAACTGGAAGATGCGTATGGACCAGATGAAAATACGGCGACTATAATGATGGGAGATTTTAATGCAAGAGTGGGAAGAGAGGGAAGGAGTGGAAGAGTTCATTGGACCTTTTGGAGAGAGGGAAGTTCTGCAGAAATTTGGAAGGTGAGGGTCAGTGAATATATGTGTTTAGGAATTAACCTTAAAATAATGAATGGCTTTTAAAACATAGAAACACACATATATACAAGATACAGATGGAACCAGAATACAGGAGGTTTTGACAAGAGATGATAATAGACTATTTTTATTTCATCCCAGATAAGAGGACAGTGAGTAACGTAAGGTAATTCCACCAAGAATATCTTTAGACACAGATCATCGGATGATAAAATTGGCAAATGCTAAAGTGAAAAGCAGAAAATGTGTACCCAGATCATAAAGGAATTAAAGAGTCTAAGAAACCAAGAAAGAGGAATAGAATACGAAAGAAGAATAAATCAAAAAGTAGATTTGGATTGGAGGAAGCTTGAAGAGAGGAGTGGTCAAAGGGTTGAGAAATGTTTGAAAGGAGAGGAGGAGGTGGGTGGAGGGGTGCTGGGAGGAAGGAGTGGAGGGAGGAGAGAAGAGAGACATACCGTGTTGGACAGAGGAGGTAAAGGAGCTATAAAGCAAAAACAAAAATATGAGAACATGGCTAAAGAAAAGGACACCCCAAACTGAGAGGAGTATGTTATCATAAGAAATGAGAAGCAAAAACAGTATAAAAAAGAAGAGCGGAGAGGGAGTTGGAGGGAGCTGGGAGAGTTTGGAGGAAGATCAAAGAGGGAGGAAATAAATATATGTTGTATGGCCTAGTAAGATCATACAGGAAAAATAAAAGAAGTTAAATAATATAAAAAATGCAGTTCAAGAATGTGGCGGCGGAAGAAATAAATGATAGATGGACTGGAAATTTTGAGTCTTTGTTGAACGTGGAGAGGAGGATGGAGTAGTAGAGGAGGAGGAGGATAGATTTGCAGATGGAGGAGAGTGAGGGGATGAGGAGTTTACAGGCAGGTTTCGAGATGCTGTTGCTAAGGTGAGAAAAGCCAAGGCTTTTCCTGGTGAGGATAGTGTCGAGTATATGAGCTGGTGAAGGAGGTGGGGGCTCAAACAAAGAAGTACATTTTAAAGTTACTGAATAGGTGCTGGAGGAGTGGTAGAGCGCCAGAAGAGTGGGGAAGAGCAATAGTCGTGCTAATATATAAGG
>JABUQX010067815.1:17500-22680 GCA_015478945.1 Trachelipus rathkii
AGCTCTACATTCCTCTATTCTGCCTCTTCGTCGTGCAGCGGCTGTGAATGTCCCAAATAGCGCTCTGCCTCACCTATCCCGTACTCACTTGTGAGCCAGCTTCCTCAATCGTCCATTCAGCGACATCTCATCGCCAATAACTCACTTTATCTTTTATCAGACATCAGCCTTATATGTATGGTACCACTATTCTCCATCCCCTGCGCTATACGGATAACTAAAATCTTCCATTTCGCTTCAGTTAACATTAACTTGCGTGCGTGGCTCGCGCTCAGTCACACACCTATTGGCTCAGCCTAACACCCATAGTAATGTATCCATAAATTCTAAAAGGTTTGTCTGACAAAACCTACTCTTTCTGAAACCATGCTGGGAGTCTTACAATATCTTGTTATCTACCAAATATTTCTCTATATGACCTTTCAGTAACTTTTTCCAGAACTTTTACAACCAGATATTATAAAATTTACCTATAATTTCAAAAATTTCCTTTACGTGGGTGAAGAAAAAGTTAATTACAAACACCAACTTACATTCGGATCCGTATCTCCGCCATTCAATCTCCATCAATCGCAGCACAGTGTGCGGTGTACTCGCGTGCGGCACTTTGTGCCTCTCTCCTCTCACCATCGACATCCTTCGAGCACCTTATTTATGTATCTAATGTACATCTTCGCACACTATGATAACATTCAATTGTATAAGTTTATTATGTTTATTGCTCTAGCTTTCCGTACTTCCCATAGTGAAGTCTGTTTTACACAGACTTCTCTAAAAATAGCCAACTTCCTTATTCTCAAAATCAGCTCCACATTCTTCCTTCCATCCTTGCTCCCTTCAGGGTCTATCCAACATCAATAGTAGCCACTCTAAGGCCTATCCGGTATAGGATTTGCCGTTACCATTCCTCTTCGCGCATGGTCGTCTTCGTTTCGTCTAATTAATCCGTGGTTCTGAGGCAAAACAGGAGTTTATTGAGCAATGTCACTTCGCCAGCGCAGTTGCTTGCTAGGCCTATCCTGATTGAACTATATAGTTTTTAGGTCCATCTAGTCTCCTTATTTTATATAATTTCGGAAGCTATACACCTCGTTTAGCAGAGGTCCTCCCCAATTCCGCCACCTGGGGTGGATCGCGGTGGTTAGGTGAGATTAATCTCCCACCCATCATATATATATTATATATTATTAATATATATATATATATAAGCTTTGCTCACCACCCTGTGAAAAATTTTCTCATTACTCAAGAACACGTTCAACCACTTAAAATATATATATAAATGTTTCCACACATGAGTGAGATGAATGATTTCATACCTAATATTTATAAGATGCTTAAAAATCTCATATATAGTGCTCATTATGCTCTAAATGCTGGTACTGTCTCCTCCTTCAAGTAATTCTATTCATATATATAATATACCATTAGAACCTTACAGCTTATATTACTTGGGTTATCTCATAATATTATGTTCTAGTATAATAACGTTATAATATCTGTTAACCTCAAATTCTATATATTACTAGTATAAGCCTGTTCGTTACATGCATACCAGAAACTATTAGTACTTCTACAATACAATTTATCAATCTTCCTTATAAACATTGAAGCAAATATAAATACGTTGAAAATAGTATTATATAATAATATAGTATATATTATATATATACAGTTGGGGTGTATTAGGATTTATTTTCGGGGGGCCAGGCAAAATTCGTTTCTTATATATATAATATATATATATATTATATATATATATATATATTATATATATATATATATATAAATAGATATGGAAATATAACTTTATACATGATTTAAGAATTTATATATTATAACATGAAATTTGCAAAACATAAATATTTATTCACATAAAATTTAGAAATATTTATAACATTTTCTAATAATATCATTCCTTGATGTTAACTTTAATCGCAGGGCATGAGAGTGAACAAAGTTCAAGATAACATCTTCAGTTTTTAGGTCAATATTTCGAGCTTATGTAGAGGAGGGCAAGTCCAAAAAATCTTTCATCTCCAATAGTATTTTTCTCAAGTAAGGTTTCAGAAGTCATAATGTGAAAGCTTCATTTCTACTGAAGCAGTAGACACGGTAAAATTGCCAGTATTTGCAACAAGATTGTAAATTTTTGTAAGTTGTGACTTCTCGAACAAGAAAACAGTTAAGTTCGTCTATTGTATTTTGACCAACTCCTTAATCTTGAACCCTATAACTGTAAGCATTGTTATCCTATCAACTATATATTAATCTCTCGAGACTAGCTGTGTCTCTATTCTACGTACATATCTCATAGAGAGTTGAAAGAGCTACAACAGAGACAGTTACTCTCTTGCGTTAAAATATGAATACAATCTCTCTTTATCTACTCTCTCACGAAATTAATTTCTTCTCATAGCACTCTCTCATCCTGCTCGGTGCTTATTGATATATGCAATACTGCAAGTGTATACGATTTAATCTCTGTCTTTATGTACTTAATTAACCTCTCCTCTACCCAATTTGATCATAAAAATCACTCAAAAATGCGTCACTGAATAATGGTATATTATGTCAAGATACATATAGCTTCATATGTTGTGCTCAGAGTGAGAGTTTATCATTCTGGTGATTCTCTCGTATATTTCATTTCGCGAAATATAGTTTACTTCCTTCGCCCACCCTAATGGTTACAACAATTTCTATATCTTAAAATAACATCAGCTATATCAGATGCAGATTGTGTCTTTACACTATTTAATAATATACGTCAAACATTATATAGACTTGAGAGATTTCTCACCTAATATGTATGTAATATATCCAGTTTCTATGGGTGTCTTCTCAAAGTACTCTATGTTTTTAACTAAACTCTGTATCACTTCCACATAGTCACAGTTCATCCATATACACAGATCAATCGAGTGTACTTGCTCTAAGTGCTAATGATACAGCTCTAGTTTTCGTAAAATCTTTTATAATTATTTCATATGTGTTTATATACTAAATGCAATTATAGAAGGCAAACCATAATAGATTGCTACCACTTATCAACAACTCAGTGAGTTATAAATATAATGTAGCTTTTTATTTTTTGAAATCTTGAAACTCCAGAGCTTTACTTTTATCTCTGTTCATAAACCTGACTCTTACTCGGAGATTTCTCTCTCTCTCTCAATTCCTTTAATAATAAAAAACCATTCTTTCCTTGGCTCCAAGCAAGTTCGCCCCAAACTTTATCCAATCTTTCATCGTTATTATTAAGTCTAATAGTGCATCGTGTCTTGTAGGTTAATGAACCATCTGGCTCAAAAAGTTGTCTAGTATACAATTTATAAATACAGAACTACTATGGTTCATATGACATAATGAAAAACGGCTTATGTTATAATAAAGAAAGTTCTATTTGGAAGAATGACTTGTGAAATCATAAGCGTTCCAAGTCTATAAAGGAACCCTGTAAAAGCAAATTCAAGATAATAAAAAATAGCTAAAGTACGGTATTAAAAATCTACATATTTGACGAAATTTGATGGTTATACCACAATCTAATACTTAGACTGTGGTTATACTCAAACGTGTCTAGGCTTCAAGCATTGAGAAGTTAGTGTTTTTCTCCATTGCGGTTCGCCTGAACGTTAAAAAAGGTTGCCCATAGCTGCACTACATGAAAAAACCTAGTCAGTAGGCACATAGTGGTAAGACTTTTGTGTGTGTTCTTGCTGGTGTTTGTTGAGCCAATCGTTGGAGCTTAGTGAAAATTTTACGACTTGTAGAAAAGTTAATGTTTTTTTTTAGTGTAGTAATCCTAGAGCTATTTTTCATAGAAATCATCCTTGTTGCTCTACGTTGCATTCTCTCTAGCATTTATATGTCTTTCTTTAAATATGGGGGGCCCAAACTTGTGCACAATATTTTAATACTGGCCTAACTTAGCTATTATATAGTTTACTTATATTTTTCTTCCTCTTGTAAACACATTGCGATTTATTATACCTAGCTTGCTCCCAAACACTGATTAGCTACTTTCGAATTACTGCTTATAATCACACCTAAATCATTTTCTTGGTCCACAGACTCAAGGCCAGAACCACTATTCATATCATATGTTAAATCTTTTATTTGAAGTAACACTAAGTTTGAAGAACGTTACACGCGTTCTTTGATAGTGTTTAGCTACTTTGCCAACTGTTATCTGCCCGCCCAAGAAGTTTTGAATAAGGATCATTTTAAATCTTTATACATCCAGTGCCATGTATTCTAACTGATGGATAACACTCATCCGGTGTCACCTGCAAAACTTAAAACAACCTTACATTTAAGTCCCTGGTCTAAATCATTTATATATATGAGGAGCAACAGTGGCTCCAGTACTGAACCCTGACAGGGAAACACCACTCTTCAACTATTTCGCATGATGATTTCTTGCTATAAAGGGTTGTATAGGTATATGGATGGATTGGGTATCATATAGTATATTTAGACAAGCCAAAATTGGGCAAGGTTTTTAGGTTACAGAGTTATGTAATGTTAAAGAGTTGCATGTGTGAACATAACTTAATTGTTTTAAGGTTGGGTTTGGGATGGTTTGGGTATCGATATAGGGGGCCTTATTATCAATATCTTTGTCGTCTGAGTTTCGATATTCGAATATTTATTGAATTCATTTCGATATATCGATATATTTAAGTTATCGATATATCGATATTCCAGCGATGAATAAACAAACCAAAATCGTCTATTCGGGATATTCCGGTAAGGTCGATTCGCTAGTGGTTTGCAACTTAAATTTAAAGATTTATTTATTATTTAAGATTACTTTTAAATATTAATGTTATGTCATTGTAATACATAATTTATACATGAGAGATGGCCTTTAAAGAGCCTTGCCTAAAGCATTTTCCATTGCAATTTTAACAAGATAAAAGGCAGGTAAATAATATATGGCAAAAAATTTTAAGGAAAAATAGGTACAATTTTTTATTCTAATGACAAAAGATTCAAAGTACGGTAGATGTGGGGGCAAGTAAATCACTTACTGACTATTATATATATATATATATTATATATTATATATAGGTAATATATATATACGTATAGTATATATATATATATATATATATATATATATATATACATCGGCCATATAGGGGCTCTGGCTCGACAGCCCCCCTTAAAAG
>JABUQX010067816.1:0-12884 GCA_015478945.1 Trachelipus rathkii
AGAGAGAGGAGATTAATATAATTTACACGTCCTTGCGCTATACAATAAACCTATGTGGAATTGCGTTAGCAAGATGGAGTTATTGGGTATATTACTTCTTTTCGTTGTTTTTTCCCTCGATTGCGTCGGTCTAGTTAGTAAGGAGATTGGTTGTCTGTGTGTAGTATATGGATTGTGTGGTAGGGTTGTTGTTGAGATGTGGTCATTCTCTAGGTGTGTGTGGCATTGTGGTTAGTGCCGTGTTGGTGATAGTAGTGATATGTGCATCGAAAATAATGGCAGACTAACATGTATTATGAGTGTCTTCACAGTGGCCAAGTAGATTGAGCGAATCGTGGCCATAGGTCGCGAGGCGTTGACTTCGAAGGCCAATGTTCATGCAACTGTTATGAGCAGAGACGTTATGTGACTGGTCGGATCAGAAATAGTGGAATAAATCTTCTTGCCTATTGTTCTGTGCCTGGTGGTGCCGCATGCGAGGTGTTCTTGTTGGTTGTGTCACATGTCTTACATTATAATTTATTAATTTATTTTCTAACCATCAGTATGAGATTTGCCCCTATCTTTCTTTTCTCAAGACTCGTATTGGTTCTTGACTAAAAGATACTCATTTTGAAAATGTTGGAAAATTATTTTGTTCAATTATAGAGAACAAAGATGGCGGGCATGCTCGTTAATGTTCTTTCCCATGTTCTTAATTTTTGGAGGATCCTCCCTGTTGGCTAGGTCCTATGATCGGAATGCGGAGTGCGTCACTCCTGTATGGTAGGGTCCTGGGCTAGTGACTCGGGGTAGTACCGCCTCTTTTCAAAACGGGTGACGTTAACAATCAGTGTGTTGGTTCTTGCGTACTGCTAGTGCTATGCGAGTATCCCAACAAAGATGAATGAGGCAAGAATTAGTTGAGGTATATTCAGGCTCACTTCATTCAGTTCACCCAGTTAAGAGAAAGAAGTACTCCTTTTTCTTTGGCTACAAAAACTGTGCTTCATGCCACTTCGTATTAATACTGTAAGGAACTATTCTCATCTACATCATGGTTAAGTTTATTAAGTATTCAATCTGTTCTGCAAGCCTTTAACTGATTGAGCAATTTTATTCATCATTGGCAGACAGAATGCGTGATAAGATTCATTTGTCTCTCATATACTCGAGATCAGAAGAGTCGCTAGTACCAGATAGCTATTAAACGGGACTCTCTGTGGGGAGGTGTGAGAGTCGTCATAATATGAGTTCCGTCGTAAATAGGAGATGTGGTTATCGTATGATTTGTGTGTAACATCTTCAATGCTCTGAATCGTGTCTTGAATAAGCGTTGAAAGTCTATAGGCTAACTTATGTTTAAGATTATTAGATAAGATCGGTTGTAGTGGTAGTCGTGTGGACAGCTTAAAGAACAAGTAACAGATGGAGTCTGTGTTGTCAGTAAAATGCTAGGACACGCGAGAGCTATGCTGGCTGATTTTACAGTTGATATGAACGGCAATGATCTAGTTAACGTTCACACGTTGTCTATGGAAGATAGTATGAAGGTAATTATTATGTTAGTGTTTATTCGTTAATTTTAAGATTTCGCATTCTTTTTTTTTTTTCTGTGTTTAATGTATTTCACGGTTTTATCACCGACCTGCTTGTCAGCATTAAGGGCAAAGCCTATTCACAATTGGAGGGTGGTGTGTGTATTACTAATCCAACAAAATTCAAAAGCAGCTTTGAGATCTACACTAATACGCAGATGAGCCACCACCGACCCACTTATAAAACCTGTGTTGGCAGATTAAAATCGGATGGTGGCAAACATCAAAAGTCAAAGTCCCTGTTACTTCACAGGTATTAGTAATGGATCCAATGCATTCTTATATTACGACAGAACAGGCTGATAATGGTCAGTAAAAGAAAGGAGGCACCGAACCTGGCATTGCGCCTAACACTATTGGCTAAAAGAAGTTGCTGATATCAACACAAAAAAACTCTGTGGATGAAGCCGAACCTACTAAAAGCGCGAGATAATTCCCTCATGGATACTAACGAGGAATCTTCTGATCTCTCTGTGCGTAACAACTATAGTTGTGATAGAATACATAGGCGTGCTTCGCGAGCTGAAAGTATCTAACGTTCTCGATGCACGACTTAGTCTCTCCAGCCTATGATCATCCAAATTATTGCACCAAACGAACTAGAATAAGCATACTATACATCTTTGCAGAGAGCGCAAGCTAAACCGATATAGAGGGTCAAGTCAACTATAGAAGTATATTCTAGAGACATTAGTTGATACTTATGTTCTCTTGTAGATCTCTTTATCTCGAGACCATCCATCTACTAGCAATCGGGTGAAAACCTGAGCGTTCCTTACACCAATATAGACGCAGTTTACTTCGGCCATATGCAGATGAGGGCGGTATGAAATCCGGCCTATTGTATTTACGGATGAGTTGAGACTGTGATAGTTATGTCAACAAATTAAAGTTCTCGCCTTAGTATATAAGTAGTACAGAAACTTCCTCACCAGCTTTGCCTTTGTCGACCCATAGAACTCTCCTACTCGACAAAAGACTTATGCTAACCGTTAGTGAAGCTGTCTGCACTGAGAACAAGTACCTACCTTTTGCTGTTCTGAAGTAGTTACACCGTAGAGCTCAAGGTACTGATTTATATATTACGTCGCAGTAAGCAGTAGCACAGATACCGGGGCGAACAAGAGAAAGAAACTGGAACCGTGTAGAACCTGTTCTTAGAGAGTGTTTGAAAGGGATTTGATAGCACATCGCTTGCTGAAATTTCGTTTTACGAGTTATTTAAAAATTATTCATAGGGACCGAAATTTGGTGTGTTTTTATTCCGACATTAGGTTCAGTCTACTTTCTTCCCTTACTCTTTCTGGATATTATCTTTTTTTTTTTTAATTTTTTTTGTCTCTATTATGTTTTTTTTTTTTGTTCGTTTTTTTTGTTTATGTTTTTTTATTCGATTTTTATTTTTTATTAGCACGAGGAGTAAACTACAAAACCTAACCTTTTTTAGTTACGTTTACTTTTTATTATTGTTTGGTTCTTATTTATTCTCTTGTTTTATTTATGCTTTTTTTTTTGTATATGTTTGTTATGGTTTTCAAGTGAATTTTGTATTATTTTTAATGGTTTAGTTTGTGATATGGTATTTTATTTTTGTTTATTTTAGATTTTTTTTATTGCTTTTTATGTTTTGTTTTTTTTTTTTTTAGTTTTTTGTCTTTTTTTTTTTTTGTTGTGTGTTTTATGTTTTTTTATTTTTTGTTTTTTTTTTTGTGTAGTTTTTTTTGATTTTTATTGTTCTTTTTTCACTTTTTTTTTACTGTGTAGTTTTTATTGTAGAAAATGTTTGTTTTTTTTATTTATTTCTATTTTTCCCCTAAATTTAATACTGCTTTCTGCGTGCTCCGGCTGTTAACCAACGTTACTATAACAATCAGTTAAGAGAATAATAAGCTGTTACGGGATAACAGTATAAGCCACTTCTTTAAAATCTATTTTTAATAACTTTTTAATTGTAGTCGCAATTTCAAAAGTCGCGTATCGAGGAGCCGTGTCAGCCTTAATTTGGCCCTGTTCAAAATTTTGTTACTAAAATATAACGGGAGGGATTTTTGGTAAGCCTTCTGGACTGCTTTTGTCCTCATAGACAATATGTACAGACTAAGGATATATAATACGAATCATCATTAACTTAAGTTTGATACGAGATATGATTAAGTATAATAAGAAGTTATATACTAAGAATACGCATATCCATAACATTTTACAATACTATAATAAATATATATAAGAATATATTTATATATTAATATATTATGTATATATCTATTAATTTAGAAATGTTAATATATATATGTTTATATATGTTATATATATATATATAATGTTAGTAAATAGGACTTCTTTTAAACTTTGCTTTTTCGTCAGCAGAATGATTATATGGTTTTATAGTACCCTTGGCACAGTATTGCGAAAGGTATAAATACCGATATTATATATTATATTATAATTGGTAAAGTATAAGTAAGTTTATTTATGTAATATAGCCTATATATACCTATACAGGTAAGTAGTAAATATTAGTTATATATATAAATACTATGAGAGAATTATATATATATGTATGTATAATACGTATATCATATATATAAATAAACTGTATATATTATAATATATATAATAGAATATAAATATATATAAAGATAGTATATATAGTATATATATGACTCTATAACTATATTATAATATACTATACTATTACTAACTATATTATCTTCCATAATTATTAATACAATTTTTTTTCAATCATAATTTTTCGTTAAGGAAAAATATAAATGTATAGGCTTAATTGTCGATTGATGATCTGGTCATTTATTTGCATAATAAGCATCGTGTTTTGGGCTTAAGTAATGATATAGTATAAAGTATTTATATCAATAGTGAAGCGTATAATGTGATGCAAAAATATAGAGTATATTATATATATATGATATATATCATATATATAGCGTATATATAGGTATATTATAATTATATATAGATACGTATAGTATGATTTTTCAATAAGTAATGTATACCGTATATTATATATATTTATATAATATATATATACCTACTGATATATATATACGATATATCTTATCTATTATATAATAAATAATAATATATATATATATATATATAATATATATTATATATATATTTATTGGAACTTTCATAAATTGTTTATTTAATTTGCCATCATAAAAGAACAATTTTCTAATCATTAGAGAAAAATTATAATATAGATAGGGGGGCGCAGAAGTGGGTCTTTAAGAGAGGAAGATCTCGAATTCATCAGTAGAAGACTGATTTTTTGGTTATCTGTATTTGGTGTAAATTACAATTTTTTTTTTTGGTAAATACAATGGGGGAACGGTATGTAATTACTATTATAAATTTATACAATTTTGGATGAGGGGATTTACTCTCTCATCTTGAAGACATTTTTTATTGAATGCCCTTTTTTAATTAAAAAAAACGCAGAACACCCATAGAAAAAAACAATGTACAGTCTATCAAACGGGGACTTCGCTAAAATTCCACTAAGCAACTTAGATAATCCTATACATAAGTATGACTGCCACACTGTTTATCAACTCATCGACATTGCAACGAAAATATTAACAATAATGGTACCTTGAAATGGGGCCTAGACATTTATATTAATTATCTACAGATTGAATTGTCTCTTGCTGTAACGAAAACAAAAATTCCTCCATTCTTATTTATAGGTATCTCTCGAGTTGACGTCGATGTTCACTCACGCTAACGAAACATTAATTCTCCATTTTTATTTATATAAAGACTCTCTATGCTTGAAAATCGTATGTTACTAACGTCCATTAAAGAAAACAATAAACACTATTATCCTTAATGAGTTTTATGAAAAAGAGGTAAACCTAACCCTAATATTGATAAAGATTAATTTAACTACAAAAACTCTTTTTAATTTTAAATAATGAAACATTCATTTCAAGAAAGATGGTGTGTCAATTAATTTCCCGTGTCTTATGTTGGAAAGTCAAATTTGAATGAAAATAATACATGATATGACGATTTGTTGATTTTATTCATTAATTGATGACATATTTGTCATAATAATCTCCTCAAATCACTTAAAAAAAATTCATAGAAACGACTTAAACAATATTAGTACAAAGTCTGTAAGTCCCTGATATGAGGATGCTAAAAATAAAGAAATAGCTGGGCATTTCCTCGACTTGTCTACCTTTGTAGAAAGAGAGGTAAGATTTTAAACGCAAGATAAGGATAATTTAGACAAGTATGCAATTCTATATTATACCTAATAGATACAAACTATCAATTATTAAAACCGCTAATTGATAGAGCTTATAAATCACTTCAACTGGGACTCTTTAACTACTAAGAGATGATGAAAAATGACTAAAAACTTCAACTAATACTATGTACCACTCCTGGAATTTAAATTTGAAAATGTCATTTTAAGTATAAAAAACATAAAGCAAAATTTTATCACTTCAAATATAAAATTTACTTGATAGGGAAATGAAAGATAACTTTGTTACTTTAAAAAATTATCTCTAATTTTGACATAACTTTCTACATGAGAAGAGCAAATCTAGAACAATTGTCAAGGGAAAATATTTAAAATTACCAAAAAAAAAAAAAAAAAAACAAAAAAAAACTCTGATCCATATAAGAAGTTATTACTAAACCGAAACGGGTGTTCTAATATTTAGTACGTGATCATTGTTCGTATAGGATAGATACATACAGTTATATGTTGTATCATGTTAATTTGGAAACGTACAGTAGGTTTTTAATTCTCTATGTGGGATAACACACTAACACCAAGACCCGAATTTATGCACCACAGCTATAGATAAACACCATAAAACACTGGGACATCACATAAGAGAGCACAAATGCACTTCATTAACGGGTATGAATTCGATTAAAATTAAACAGATTAAATTTAAACATAGAGCATTCTCAATAATTTACCAATTTTATAACAATAAAATTCCTTAACTAGCTGTCTCATAATATTATTATAGTACTAAAGTCAATAATTGATTGTAGTGACTGTTCTTCAATAAAATAACCCACCAACATTTTGATGTTACACCTATAAACCGCCTATTTGGGTAATTTTGAAATTCTTTTTTGAAAATTGACCTGCTTACCATTATTTTAGGAGAGATGGCAGAGTGGTCGTATTTTGGAAATTATTTGAAAATATTAAATGTGTAGCTTACGCTTTAATAGTTAATTAACTTTAAGTTATTTCAGTATAAAAAAACACTATTACCGTATGGATATAATCAATAAATGAAAATCATCTAATATAATAATCAAGAAGGTTCTGAACAAAAATATAATTATGCTAATAGATAAATAATATAATAATGAAAGATATTAATAATAATGAGAATAATAAATAATAATAATATAATAATAATCAATAATAATTAATAATAATAATGAATAAATGACTAAGGATAATGATAATAAATATAATTATAAATAAGAATAAAGTTGTGATCATTCATTCCATAATTTAATGTTGCGAATAAGCTTTGGGCTACATAGTTCCTATCGGAGGATATCAAAATAGCAATTTTAGTTGTTTTTATAGATTGTATCATCTCTTAGAGACGCACTATTAGGTCTCTGGTAATTGAATCTTCTAGCAAACGTTAAGACCCATCGCCTTAATAAAAAAAAAGAATAAAAAAAAAAAAAAAAAATCAGAACTTTATTATTATTAAATTATTATGATATCGTAGGTTTATATTGATATTATTGGTTATTATTATTTATTATTATTATTATTATTATATTAGTAGTAAGATAAAGTAGTAGTAGTTCAGTAGTAGTGTAGTAGTAGTAAATATAGTAGTCAGTAGTGAGCACATTCGTTTGACTGTGATATGAGAATTTAATTACGTAACGATATATCTTTAATGACAAATAAGATTATAAATTTTTCTTTTAGTTTCTATATTATATGACAAAAAAAAAGAAAAATATCCTTAAAGAAAATAAATATTAGTAATAAAAAAATAAATAAAACCTAAAGCAAAGAAAATAGACAAAATAAATGATTCTTGAAAAATAAATTTAAAAGTATATTATTTCCTAAATTTTATAGTAAGGAGAAATCCATATTGATAAACTGTATCATCCACAATTAATATTTTTACCCCAGAAATACTTTTTTAATTTGTTTTTTTTTTTTTATTTTCTTAACTTCATGTCAAAAATAGGTATAAGAATATTCCGATTAAATTTATTAAAAAAAAAAAAAAAATACTTCATCAAACCCAATGAAAAAGTGGAGAGAGAGGACGTGGTAGACTAGACAAGGAAATGAATTTAATTTGAGAGGAATGCACAGATTACATGTAGATAACTTATTTCATTCCGGCATTTAATAGTAGAATCAATATACGCGATTTATTGAGAATGACAATTCGAAATATGAAGTCATAAAAAGGGATAAAAAAGATATATTAAAAAAATAAAATAAGATAACGTATAATTATTTATATATATTGAGATGATCATCTTTTCAGATGTTTTTTTGATTTATTATTATTAATATTATTATTGAGTATTTCTGTCATTGGTAGATTCTTATCATTATTCTTGTTCCTTCCTTCATTAAATGTATTATAAGAATAGAATTTATTATTCATTATTATTATTATCATTGTTTAATTTTTGTGTAATTTTTACCCATCAATATTTTTACTCTCTTATTAATGAATTATATTATTATTATTATATTAATTATATTATTATTATATTAATTATTATTATATTTATATATTATTATATTATTATTATTATATATTATTATTATTATATATTGAGTTATTACTTTTGAATTTGCTAAGTTTATTAGTTACTTGTTATTATTATTATTGCGTATTATTATTATTATTTATTAATTCATTAATATTTATTTTATTTGTCTATTCCCCCCCCTATTTCTCGCAATTGCCTCAATTTTTATTACTATTATTATTATAATGCTTTTTTAGTCGTGTGCAATTTAACTTTCTTCCACGGAGAAATAGTTTCCCTCTAATAAATTGCAAAATCACTTTGTTCAAGATCTATCTATTGTTTGATTTAGTCCTGTTTTAACACTTTCTACTTTCTTTACTACAATTTTCGTGTACCAATTATTCAATTTTGTTTTTCATTCCTTATTCACCATTTCTTTGAAGCTCTTGTTACTTCTTCATATTTTTTTCTTGTTCCTTCTCGAATTCAAAATTTTAGCTCACTTGATTTTCCTCTATTTTTCTCACATTGTCATCTCCTTTTGTTGTACTCTTTCTTCACTCATTTTTTTTTTTATTTTTCCATAACCCTTTTCAGACAGGGTATTGGCTGAGATTTAGTATTGGTGAATTATTTGTGCAATTCTCACCAATCCTGCAAAGACGCGAGTGTTTTTTCACTCCCATAAAGAAAATAAGCAAACAGTATTTAAAGAAAAAAAGTTTCAATAAGCAAACTTTTATATTTTTTTATTTTTTTAACTTTGACTATTACTATTTCACTTATCATCAGTACCTGAACCATAGTAAGAATAGACAAATTATTATTATTATTATTATTATTATTATTATTATTATTATTATTATTATTATTATTATTATTATCATTATTATTATTATTATTTTCTTGTTTACAGATAAAATACAGTAATCAGTTGATATATTTAAGCATGAAAGGGATTGATTATTATCTAAACTATGACCGAACATTTTTGAGTCTTGCTATTTCATTAGGATTTATAGGTTGGATTCTGCTACTAACTTGTAAAATTTTGAAGGTAATTTATTTATTTTATTTGTGTTTGTGAAATAAAGTTGTGTTAATCGTAAACATTACATTTACGTTTATTATATTGTTAAATTATTATTCCTCACCTATTCCCATGGTAGAACGTAGATCTTTAATTATATTTCCCATCTTTTTGGCATATGTTGAGGTTTGCCAAAAAATGCCATTTTCATATCGGGAGTTATTCCAAGGAAAGCGTAGGAGTTCCGCCGAATCCCCCAATTAGATAGATTGGATCTCTAGGGATCTAGGGAGTAGGCTTGGGGCAGGAAGGAGTTGCTGGAGAGAAACAATTCAAATTTAGAGCTATAAGAATGTTGTTAGGGTTACCAGTAGGAATAAAAATGGCTTATTTATAGCCATGACTATCGGTAAAGTATAGATCGTGTGTGTTCAAAATTGGTAAGTAAATCTTGGATAATGTGTAGGTTTCTTAATTAACTTAACGAGATCATTGAAAATCAGGATTGGCTGAAATATTTAATTTTTTTATTTACTATTTTTTATAAAAAAAAAATCCCTGCACAAATTTTATTATTATTATTATTATTATTATTATTATTATTATTATTATTATTATTATTATTATTATTATTATTATTATTATTATTATTATAGTTGAAAAATGGTAAATCTGCAGGTATAGATGAAATTACTGGTGAAATGATCAAGAACGGAGGCGAGATGGTGATTAATTGGATTTGGAAGTTGTGTAATAAAGCGTTTATGGAGGGTATAGTTCCGAGGGATTGGAGGAGAGCAGTAATAGTATCCTTATATAAGGGTAAGGGAGATAAGGGGAACTGTAGGAATTATAAGGGAATTAGTTTATTGTGTGTTGTAGGGAAGATATATGCTGGTATTTTGGTCGAAAAAGTGCGTTGAGTGACTGAAGGACTGATTGGTGAAGAACAAAGGTGCATTTAGATGTAGTAGTGGATGTGTGGATCAAATCTTTACATTGAAACAATGATTGAGAAAAGGGGGAGAAGAAGAATAAATTGTATTTAGGTTTATGGATTTGCAACAGGCGTATGATAGGATTAATAGGGAAGCTCTATGGCAGGTGTTAGTAATATATGGTGTTGGTGGTAGGATTCTGAATGGAATCAAATGTATGACGATAGTGAAGCGTGTGTAAGAATAAATGGTGTCAAAAGTGATTGGTTTAATATTAATAGCGGAGTGAGGCAGGATGTGTTATGTCTCCTTGGTTATTCAATTTGTATATGGATGGGGGTTATGAAGGAATTAGAGGTGGGGATGGCAGGAAATGGTGTTAGAATGATGGAAAATATAGGTGAGTGGAGGGTGCCCTACCTATTATATGCGGATGATTTGGTTTTGTGTGGTGAATCTGAAGAGAGTTTGAGAGATTTGGCAGGGTGTGTAAAAGAAGGGGTTTGAAAGTAAATGTAGATAAGAGTAAGGTTATGGTTGTGAGTGAGGACAGTCCTTGGTGTGAAGTTATGCTAGATGGTGAGCAGCTGGAACAAGTGTCTGAGTTTAAATATTTAGGATATATGTTGGATGAAAAGGAAACGGATGATGCAGAGTGTAGTAGGAAAGTTGTGAATGGCAGGAAGGTGGCTGGTGCAATTAAATCGTTGGTGGATGTAAAGGGACTGTCTTGAGTGCGCTAGGGTCTTACATGAGGGTATGTTGTTACCTGTGTTAATGTATAGTAGTGAGACTATGGTCTGGAATAAGAGGAATAAATCTAAAGTTCAATGTTTTCAGATGGACAATCTTAGGGGTGTGTTAGGTGTGAAAAGAATTGATAAAATGAGGAATGAACGTATTAGAGTTATGTGGTGTGAAGAAAGGGAGTAAATGAGAGAATAAATGAAAGTACGTTGAGATGGTTTGGTCATGTGGAAAGGATGAATGACAGTCAGTTGGTTAAGCAGATGTATAGTGGTGTGTTGGGAATCGACCTGCTGGGAGACCGAAGAAAAAGTAGATTGAATCAGTAAACGAATGTCTGAAGGAGAGAAATGTGAGTTTGGCAGAGGCGAGAATAAAGGTGCATAATAGGAGTGAATGGCGGGGTTTGTGAGGGAGTATGGTTGTGGCCCACCTGGACCAGGGGATGAACCCTACACTTGACGATATGCCATAGTGAGGGTCCGTCGCGGTCCCGTGAAGCTCTAGGGTGGATTTTCTGACTGCGTCGAGTTCTCACTAATAGGTATGGAAGGGGCGGTAAGGCTGGGCTTTCTTTTCGACTTGTGTCATATTCTTCTTCTACTTTTCTTTTCCGATGCTTGTCACGCACCTTACTCCAGTCTTGGGAAAAAAAGGAAGATGAAGAATTATTATTATTATTATTATTATTATTATTATTATTATTATTATTATTATTATTATTATTATTATTATTATTATTATTATTATTATTATTATTATTATTATTATTATTATTATTATTATTATTATTATTATTATTATTATTATTATTATTATTATTATTATTATTTTTATATCATTTATTGATAATATTAATCACCCACTTTCATTTCTATATATATATATATATATATATATATATATATATATATATATATATATATATATATATATATATATATATATATATATATATATATATATATATATATATATATATATATATATATATATATTACCAACTATATATATATATATATATATATATATATATATATATATATATATATATATATACTTTTTCTAATAATTTACTATATATATATATATATATATATATATATATATATATATATATATATATATATATATATATATATATATATATATATATATATATATATATATAAATATATATATATATATAAATATATATATATATATATATATATATATATTCAACTAACTATATATACATATAATATCTTTATATAATATATATATATATATATATATATATATATATATATATATATATATATATATTATATATATATTATATATATATATATATATATATATATATATATATATATATATATATATATATATATATATATATATATATACTATATATATATATTATATATATATATATATATATATATTTATATATATGTATATATATATATATATATATATATATATATATATATATATATATATATATATATATATATATATATATATATAAATATATATATATATATATAATATATATATATATATATATATATATATATATATATATATATATATATATATATATATATATATATAATAACTTAACTATATATATATATATATATAATATATATATATATATATATATATATATATGTATATATATATATATATATATATATATATATATATATATATATATATATATATATATATATATATATATATATATATATATATATATATATATATATATATATATATATATATATATAAATATATATATATATATATATATATATATATATGTATATATATATATATATATAT
>JABUQX010067817.1:0-7500 GCA_015478945.1 Trachelipus rathkii
ACAAATGAAAGACCGTTAAACAAGTACGCGATTTTTCCAAAAAATTTTTAAACATAGATAACAATACACAGCTACTTGACTAAAGCTTAAAAACATTGAACGTAATGGTATGAAACGAGTATTATCTCACAATTTGAAAAATATAAATAAACTGTGTTTCAATTTGATAAATGTGTTATGCAGTTATATTTTATATACACACCATATAGAATAAGAGGTGAAGAATTAATGTATAGAGTGGAGTTTCAATTGATTTGAATCTCAATCTAGTGGTGCTGTACACTCAAAATTGACGTTTTTTTTTCAAAGTTAGTGGCGCAATACAAGATTTGACCAATTTTGAAAACCAAGAATAATTATTATTATTAAATTTGTAATGCTTTTATGTATATTAGAACCAATACCAATAGAGATAATAATAAATTTAAAAGGTTATAATGCTGTTTAATTGTGATATATTGCGTATTTATTAAAATATAAATAATTTTTTAACTCTCTAAGGTAATAATTACGCTTTTGCTCTTCAAATTTTACACACGACTTAAAAAAATCGATAGATCAAGTAACCTATTAAAATGTTCGCAGTCTCGGAATTGGCAATCTATAATTTCAACAAATTGTGATTGAGATATAAAACTGGCAAAATTTCTGTAAAATGACAGTACGACATTGCTCCATACGGAAAATTCAAAATAATTTTTCCAGCATCTGTGAAAAATGTTATTGTATGATCTTGGTGGTCAGTGTCTTATTGCATAAATATTAGATCAAAATATTATCAAAATTTTCAAAACGGTAAAATTTAATTAAATTAGTTCTTTTTATTTTCATTAAATTTGACGAATATATTTTTAAATAGAATAAATTCAAATTTAATTATATGATTATTATATAACACTAAATAATAATATATTTGACATTTATAATAAGAGGAACAAACTAGTCAATTGAGTACTAAAACATTAAATATATTAAAACAATCTTTAAAACTTTACATTTTTGTATCATTTTTGTATAAAGATGTAAAAAAATATTGTCACTGAAAAATAATAGCAATTTTTAAAGAATCTTACAATAAAAGTAACACAATTATTTATCCTATAAATTTCTCCACAACATTGATAACTTATTTGGTTAATTAATTCACTTATAAAAATGAGTTTTTTTTCACACGGTAATTTTTCTTCAAGCCAGTGTATGAGTTAAAAAATATTTAAAAATATTATAATATTGAGAACTTATATGCAATCATTTGCATCAACATGAAACAGAAAAAAAGTAGATTATTAATTGTTTTAACGGGTCTCTTGAAAAATTGATGATTTACTTGGTGTCATTTCGAAAGTGGATTATACTGATCTCGCGTAAATTATATTTGCTTGTTATATACAAAGATATTTCATTAGTGTTATGTCTGGCAAGTATACACTGTGCTGTTTTTTAATAAAAAATATTTTTCATATAAAAAAAAAAATTATAAACAGAAAAATCTCTTATTCTAAATAAATTTTCGAACTCAATAATAATAGATGAACTAAATTCCAAGATAAAAAAACTCAAAAATTACACAAAATGTATACCGAGAATTTTTATTCTTCCTAAATGATTTTGCAGCACACCATATTTTATTGAAATTAATGGTAAAATCTTAAACATAGGGTTATTTGTTTTAAAATCTTCATAAATCGTTTATAGACAATCAGCATTTGAAAATAATGTGTTACATTTGAAATGCAATTTTAAAAAGCAGGAAATGGGACTTATTACTTGTTTAGGTGTCTTAAAATCTCTTTGGAAGATATTTTAATAAATAATGATAAATCTATCAATATATCTATTTTTGAGTGATATAAAGTCAAGACATTGTTCTATTTCGCATGTTTTGAAAACCCTGCTTTAATACACAAAAATTCTACTCTTCGTAGAGATGTGAGTCTTTCGCGCGGCAGCTTTTTGCTTTAACACGTATTTCCACCGAGGGTTGAGCAACGTGAAAATTAATTAAAATAGAATACTCGTGTAAAACAGTACGTGAGGAATAATCTATCTCTTAACTAAAAGTGTATCAAGAAATCAATCAGCTTGAAATTATTTGGCTCAGATTCTTAAAATTGGAGTTTTTTATGGGCAACTACTTCCACATCTATATTGAAAAATAAAATCGTATGTTTCATTTAAATCAATTTTCAAAAAAGCAGAAAGCGATTTAATATAGTTTTAGGTGTCCATTGAGAGAGTGACCGTGTTTTTAATTGTTAAAATTTCACGGATAATTTATTTTTGTTTCTATATACAAACTATTTCATTAGTTGTGAAAACCTGTCTATATTTAATTAAATATTATAAATTATATAAATATTCATAAAAAGATTTATCGCCATTTTACTATTAAATGTGAATCTCTGATCATTACAATAGATCTAAGATCAACCTTAAGAGTATCGAAAAAGTCTCTATCTATTACCACTAATCATTTCAACTATTTGGAGAATTAATTACTTTGATAATGATTATAAAATTGGAGTTATTTTTTTTAGAACGGTGATTATTCAGCATTTGAAAAAAGATGTGTTTCATTGATTCAATTTCAAAAAAGCAGAAAACAAAATTATATTAATTAGTTTTAGCGCTTGTCTTTAAATTGAGATAATTAATGACACAATTTTCAATATCTTTTTGTTTTTAACTACTACACAAATATTTCATTAGTTGTGAAAACCTTTAATCATCAAAAAAAAATTATATAACTTCCAGCAAATTGAAGTTCTGTAATTATTTGCCATGCAATTGGAAGAAGAAGACAATGAACCGAATTTTAGGGGGTGGTATACTCTAATAAAAGTAGAACGAAATTGTTTCCGTAAAAAGTTACATCAACATTTAGTAGAAATTCAATTGATGGATATTAATAATATCATTACAAAGAGAGGTGTTACGGGAGAAGAGTAGGTTTTTTAAGAGCGGTAATATGTTTCCAGCGCCATTGCTGAACAGAATAATAATGTGTTTCATTGAAGACTATATGAATTTCAAAATTAATGCTAATAATAACGTATCAATTTATTAATGATAGTTATAGAGCTGTCTTTAAATTGAACGTTTTTTTAATGGAATTTCAATAAAATGAAAAATTTTTATATAAAATATACCTGTAAAAACAAATCTTTTTCTCAACATAACAAACGTTTTAGAACAGAGAGGCTAGGTATGGTAATAAATAAAAGAAATAAGAGATTTAGATCTTTCTATAAATCATTAAATCGTCATTTTATCTTTTTGAGAACTTTTTATTGCATATATTACAAATTTAGAACTCTTCAAAAAGTACCGATTTACCTATTAACTATCTAAAACACTTTTACAAAATTATTTGGTTGCAATGCGTCTATAATATCCACCGATTACCTTTTTTATACGCGTGTATTTCAGCATTTGAAAAAATAAATGTTCCCCTTCGATACACTTGAAAACTCCGCATGAAATGATGATTTAGAAAGATTCATTACAGAAAAACAACTTAACTTCACTGTTCCATTAGTGCCACTGAGTGCCACTGACAATAGATAAATCTCCCAAGTCTTCTTTCCAATCTAATTCAACCTAATTTTACTTTGTAATTTTCATGTAATTCTCCATCTTCCATTCATTTAAGGCATTATAATTATTATAATATTAAATTATTATATTTTGTGCCACATCTAGACATATTGAGGTTCTTTTATTTTAGTATTTTGCCCTTATTTAACATATAATATATATTACTTTTTTAAATATCAATATATACATTATAGCAAGTATTATAACGCCTTACATTAAACGATTAAAACAGCGGAACATATGATTATTGGTGGGTGCTGGAGCATGACTTTTCTTTATCCTTGGATGTTTATCCTCCATTTAACTCCAAACTATATATATTTATTCACCGATCACCCACCTATTTACGGTCTGAACCGAAATAACCCTCCCAGGTCTGGGAAGCGCTGCACTACAAGTTTGTTTATAAATTATTTAATGTAAAGGTTGTCTGGAAGTTTTAAAAACCTTATAATTAGGTCTCATATCGTGAAAATAAATTTGTAACTTTTTTTTTTTTTTTTTTGTTATTTTATTTTAAAATCATTATTTTTTTTTTTTTTTTTTTTTAAATAAATTTATGACCACTTAAATTGGTGTATTGGACTTCCGAAAATTACGTAATCCGTCAGAAATCCTTAGAATCAACTTGCGAAAAAATTTCTTGATAAGGATTGTTGTCAAGTTGCAATGTATAGTATATTTAACCTTTTTAAAATTCGAAAGTGAACATTCATTGTATAAAAAAGGCAGTGAGATAATATTATTGTTTTAATTTTGTGACTATTTTTTACACTTTCAAATGTACTGTAATGTTTTATGGCATAGGTTCGATCCTATTATTTATTATTATATATTTTATTTATTATTATTATTATTATTATTATTATTATTATTAGCACAACCTGCAAGCCAACAAACATTTCGTAAATTATTTGTAGTTTGCAAATTTTCACCATTAGACATTCTGATGCTCTTGTTTAGCTGTGTGATATACCTGAAAAAATTTAATATCCAAAATTTACCCAGTTCCCTTTTATTTTTTTCTATTGTACTTTTCACTAAGCATTAAATAATACTAAATTTTCTTTACCAATGTTTTTTTTCAGCATTCTTTGTCAGGAATGAATGTCTACCCATTAAAAATTTTCAATCTATTATTTCTGTATTCATGTCGGAGCCTTGAACTAATTTTAGTAGGGTAAGGTAATTTTTATTTTTGTATTCATTTGTTTTTATATTAGTTAATTTTGGTGGTGGATAAAGAAGAGAGTTACCCCTTTTGGATTTTTTTTTTTTTTTTTTTTTTTTTTTTTTTTATTGTTATCATGAATATCAGTACATTCACACTTTGATATGATCAGGAGATTTCATAATATCAAGTACATGTCACAACTTTGAAATATTGAATGCTAGTTTGATAAAGGTTTGTTTCCCTTAACAAACGAATACATTTTCATTTTGAGGATTTTCATTTTAGTATTTATGTTATTTCTTCTGACCCTGCATTGATTCACATCTCGAGATGGTCATATTTTATAAATGAAACTATTCACTCTTCTTTAGCAAGTTAATAGTTTTGAGAACACCTTAATAGAAATTCTTACATACCACCATCAGTTTAAGTTTATTAAGTCTTTTGTTTTTTTTGTTATTATTATTTTTTTTTTCTTTTTGTAGTTGATCCTTTCATGGAGTTTGGATTCTAGTCCGACGGTGAATTTCCTTCTCTAACTTCAGTCCTTGAGAAAAGTTGTAAGTAGTGTGTGGCAGCCTACTATTAAGTTGTTTCCACTAATAGCTCAAACTTACTTTATAATATATATATAGATAAATATAATATTAATAATATATAAATACGCTCATTATATATTTATATCTCTTAATAATTACTAACTAAAAATTTAAAAAATTATAGAAAAATAAAACATATTATTATAAAAAATAAAATTAAATTTAAATAATACGTAAAATATTAATATATATATAATATATATATACTCATATATATTTTATTTCAGAATTTAGTTGAAAGACAAGACTTTGCAAATACAATGAGTGATATTTAGTATTGTAGCCGTTAATCACTTTCTTAAATCAATTTTTATAAAAGGATAGATGAGATTGAAAACCCACATGAAAGGAATACGCTGGAATGCGATCTATTTGAAACTACTTATGATATCATAGGTAAATATTATTAATAATTCTTTTATATTTAAAGTTCTTTTGATCCTCATCATGATTAAATTTTATGAGTAAATGGGCCAGAAATGCATGTAGACCTGTAAATAAATGAAATTATTGATATGTATTTCTACGTACCACTTGGATATTTGTCCTTCTTTTCCTAACCTAATGGTAAATGTGTTTGATTATTCACTTTAAAAAAATTTTTTTTTTTGAAGCAAAAATGTTTAAAAAAAATAATTAAACTTTATAAATATTATATTCTCTATTCTGATTCTTTTCTTCTCATTCATGAAAATAGAAAATCTCCACTCTCTCTCACATACTCTCTCTTCAATTTTCATTATAATTCTCTCTCTCTCTCCTCTCGTTCTCTCCTTAGTCTTCGTTCTTCTGTCTTCAACAGCTCTCACGTCTCTCTCTCTTTTTCCTAATTCTCTCTTCTCCTCTCTCGAATTTCATCTATATGATAGTTTTCTTGTTCTTTCTATCACTTTCTCTCATAATACCTCTAATCATTACTTTCTCTTCTCTTCTTACGTTTCTTGCTCTCGTAACTCATCATCCCTCTGTTCTTCAATAAAAATCTTTTAACTCTCTCTCTTTCCTAAAATTTACCGTTGCCTTTTCTTCAAATTTTCACACTTACAACCAATTTACGATCACCTCGTCCTCTCTCTTCTCTCTCTCTCTAATACGCGATTTTCTTCTCCTCTTCTTCTCAATCTTTCTACTCTCTCTTCTCTTCTTATCCCCTATTATTTTTCTTCTCTCTTTCTTCGGAAATTTCTATTTTGCTCATTACTTATTCTCTCTCTTTCTCTCTCTTTCCTCCTCTCTCTCTTTCTCTTCTCTTTCTCTATTTCTCATTTATCTCTATTTTCATCCTCTTTTTCTTCTTTCTCTTTTCTCTTCTCTCACTCTGCTCTCGTCTCGACTCATTTTCTCTCACGCTCACTTCTTTCTGAAAAAATAATGTGTCTTCTTCATCTTCTCTCTCTTCGAATCACTGCCTCATACTCTTTCAATCAAAGTCAGCAAATATCTTGTAATCGTTATTAATTGTTTATTTATGCCGATTCTTCTTATCATGATTTCAAGAAATATGTTTCGCGTTTAGATTTTTTTTTATTATATAAATTTTAGTGTGTTATTCCAATTTTGCACCCATAACAAACTCATATATTGAATCGCGCTTTAATGTTTATTACTTCATTTTAAATTTATTTACTCTGGTCAGCTAGAGTGTAATCTACCAGCTGCAGCGCCTAGGCTCTATTTTATGAATATTTATAATATCTTTTATGTACTTCCCTATCACTAAAATCCTATTTTTTTCTACCATAAAGAAACTGATTGTCTTTTAATTTGTCCATTTTGTGTTCTCTCTCTTATAAGCACTATCTAATTTCTCTAATAATTTTTATATACACGAACTACTAAATGACGCTGACATTTACACTAAACTAAATTCAAAACCCTTAAAGACCACACAAAATCAATTCAACAAAAAGTTAAAAAGTATCTTGACACACAACGAACAACTATTTGACAAATTCAAATCTTTCAATACACAACTCGCTAAATTCTATGGCATACTCAAAACACACAAACCCAATACCTTCCCTACGTCCCATAATTTCCAACACCAATTGCATAACCTATAAACTATCAAAGTGGATCGCCATTCAACTCAAACCACTTTTAGGCAATATCTTCACTTAACACATTAAA
>JABUQX010067817.1:12500-22500 GCA_015478945.1 Trachelipus rathkii
GAGGAATAAAAGAATCATTTTTAGTGGTCAATCCGGTAAATGTTGGCTTCCTATAAACACTGGTCTGAAATTTATTTTCTTTATATAATTTAACGTTGAGAAAAGTCAAGGAATTATTTTCTTCATCCTCAAACTTGAATTTAATATTGGGGTGTATTAATTAAAATAAAGCAGAAACTTTTCAATGTGTTCTTCAGATCTAAAGAGTAAAAAAGAATCATCAATATTTCTCTTACCGAAAGCTGTTTAAATTTCTCTCCTCTCAGTCAGGCACTAGCTTTTTCATCATGCGGCAGAGAGGGTTCGTTTTGGTCAGTTTAATTTGAATTCAGTGTTAGGACTCTTTCTCTATTTACAAAAATAAAATAACATAGAGAAGAAATATACTTTCATATTTCTCAGGAGTACATGTTTTATTTGGATTATACCTTTGAGACACAAAGATTGTGTTTGGGCTATACCGTAAAATTACTAAAAGGCTTATATGAGATCAGTATATATGAGTATATATATATATATATATATATATATATATATGGCATATATAGTTATTATATATATATATATATATATATATTATATATATATATATATATATATTCAGTATTGTCAACGATCTGGAACAGTTAATTATGGAATCTACACATATCCCAGATCGACCTAACCAATTCTTGACCACGTTTGATTTATGCTTCAGAACTACTCTTTCTCGATATAAATGCACCATTCCCTCATATTGGTAACCTGACTACAATATCGTAGTCTTAATTATAATTGTTTTTCTCCAGTCAGCCCACCATGCCCCAAACATAGTTTCTGGCAATTTAATCAGGCTAATTAGGGAGGCATTGAGTCCTTTCTTTTCTAACTATGCTTGGAATGAATCTTGCTTTGACTCGGAGGAAGCTTCTGTCACTGCTGAAAATATAGGGGCCGTAATCGCCGAGGGGATGAGCAGGTTCATTCCATCCTCAACTAAATCTTTTTCTCTACAAAATCCATGGTTCGTTGATGAATGTTCTCACGCCATTCAAGAAAGACACATTGCCTCTCGTTCTTCTATCACTCTTACTAAATTTCATTCTGCTCGGAATCGTTGCAGGAATATTATTCGACACGATAAGCGTGCTTTTACTAAAAGAAAGAGCGACAACCTACTTGGCTCTCCTACTGATAAAAATTCCTGGCTTCTTGCCAAAAACATCTCTAATAACTTTTGTAAATCTATCTGCCTTTCCTCCTCTTATTCGCTGTGACGGAACTGTAACTAACTCTCCAACTGAAAAGGCTAATCTCGTCGGCCTCCCTTTTTTCATCTAACTCTACCCTAAGCGATTCCGGGATTCATCCTCCTATTCCTTCTCATCTCAGGTTTCCAATGTCTCTTCCCGTTGATTACGCATGATCGGGTGCGTGGAATTTTGAGATCTTTTAACGTCAGGAAGGTTAGTGGCCCGGATGGCATTCTTCCCCGTGTTTTGAAGGAGTGTGCTTCTGAGCTGGCGCCAATCCTCATTCAACTCTACTCTCCATGCTTTAATACTAATACATTTTCTCAGTACTGGAAGCGCCCATATGTCCAGCTAATCCCCAAAAAGGGTAACCGCCTTGATCCTTCTAACTATCACACTATAGCTCTCACTTGTATTATATCTAAAATCTTTGTAATTCTTCTTAACTCTCATTTCTTGGATTATCTGGAGTCTCATTCCCTTCTTTCAGATCATCAGTATGGCTTTCGACGCTCGAGGTCAACTGGTGACATACTATCCTATCTAACTGGATTATGGGTTATCTGCCCTTAGGGACTATGGGGGAGTCTTGTGTGGTAAAGCACGAAAAATCAAAAGCTTTTGACCGGGTATGGCATGAGTTACTACTCCCTAAGATTCCTTCCTTTGGGTTTCCTCTCTCTTTTTGCTTACTTTTGTCAGGTTTTCTTTCTGATCGCTCCATATCAGCAATCGTTCATGGAACGACTTCTTAATCCTTTTCTGTTAATTGTGATGTTCTACAAGGATCTGTTTTATCTCCAACTTTATTTTTACTCTCCATCAACGATCTCCTCAGCTGTACTTCTAACTCTGTTCACTCTTATGCCGATGACTCAACTCTCCATTCTTCCACTCGTTTCAAATCTGATCCCTCTTTTGCATCTAGAATTGCCTCTCGTCTTCAGCTTTCCAATTCTATTCTTGCCGACCTGGATGGGATTTCCTGGTGGGGCCACCGCAACCTTGTGAAATTCAACTCTATGAAAACTCAACTTTTTTAAAACTCGCTCTCAAAAACATACCCTAACTTTCCTTATTCTTTCGACGGCTCTAACGTCTCACCTGTTAACAACATAAACATTCTTGGTCTGAATATAAAAAAAAATACTTGAAAGCCTCATATCACAACGGCTGCTAAGGTGGCCTCAAAGAAGCTGGGAGTTCTGTTCAGGTTGCGAGTTTACCCTGCACAGCTACTCCAGTTATATAAGGGGCTAATTCACCATCGTTTGGACTACTACTCTCACATCTGGGGGGGGGGGACTCTGGATCCATCCTTTTATTGGATAGAGTTGAATTTAAAGCTAGGAGACTAATAAACCTCTCCTTACTTTCAAACTGTCTTGACCCTCTATCTCTGCAACGTGACGTTGGCGCACTATATCTATTCTATAAGCACTACAACGGCAGATGCTCGAGGGAGTTGGGCGCTCGTATTCCACCTCCATTGCCTCACCCACAAGGAATACCTTGCTCTCGCATGGATTTTGCGCGATCATTGAAAACCCTTGACACATTCACTGTGGTGCCTCCTTCTTTTCAGCCACATCTGTTCTGTGGAACTCCTAGTCATCTTCTGTTGTTCCAGCTATATTTCCTTTCCTGAGAGATTTGCGCTAGGCTTGAGTGGGTTTTCCTGTATTTAATTTTCTGCCCTCTCCTTGAAATGGGCCCAGCTCGTGAGTGGTGATAATCTGTAAATATACAGTATAAATATTCCATATATATATATATATAATATATATATATATATATATATATATATATATATATATATATATATATATATATATATATATATATATATATATATATATATATATATATATATATATATATATATATATATATATATATATATATATATATATGACGGTATACATACGAACATTATTTAATATTAGTTTTGATTTTAATTAAAGCGTAAATTTAAAGGAAAAGTTTATTAATTTAGCGAAAATTTTTAAAAGCAAATATTTGCCATTAAATAACGCCTAAAGCAAAGTTTGTCCCTTTTTCCAGGTTGATTCTTTTTCAGGGATATTGTTTGTCATTCTTTTTCCTATTTTATATATCCACCATCTTTTATTTATTTTTTTATATATATATAAAACATTTTTCCCTCTTTTATACCAGAATTAAACTCTAATATTTAAGTTATCGAGATAAAAAAAATTTTGCGGGTAATTAAAATATATTTTTATCTTTCTAAAATCTTTATATATATATATATATATATATATATATATTATAGTAGTATATATATAATATCCAAAAGAGTTGTTAAATACATTTATATATCTTGTTGGTATTTAAGTTTACGTTGTTGGTTATTAAGGTTATATATATATATATATATATATATATATATATATATATATATATATATATATATAAGGTTATATATATATATACATAAATATATATATGTTATATATATATATATATATAAGTTATATAGCAAAGTAGTATATATATATGTTATATATTTATATATAAGTTATATATATATATATATATATATATATATATATATATATAATATAAGAGTATATATATATATATATATATATATATATATATATAATGAAGTTAAAAAGTGCTAGGAGAGTTATTTCTTTTTCTTCTTCCTCCACTTCCCAAGCTGTTGTCACCAATTTTGTAGTTCAGGGAAGAGGTCAATCCCGTAATGGCTTGGTGGTGGAAGGTTTTCTGCCTCTTTGTAGGCAGGAGGAGAGTTCAGCCTCTTTGCAGGCAGAAGAGCTTGGCCTCTGTGTAGATGGAAGAGCTCAGCTTTTTGTAGGCGGGAGAGGGCTCGGCCTCTTTGGCAGGAGGAGAGTACAGCCTCTTTTGTAGGCTGGATCGGAAGAGCGTCTCTTTGTTGACCGGACAAAGGGGTCAACCTCTCTGTAGGACTAAGCGGGAGAACTACCTCTTTGTAGGCAGAAGGTGCTGTCAGTTCTTCTTCTTCTCCGACTAACAGGTTTTGTAGTTGTAGAGGAGGGCTTGTAGTTATCCCTTTTTCTGCTTTTTCCTCCGCTTACTGGTCGCTGTAGTAGTTCTCTTGAATTCTCTCTCTCGTAAGGTGTAATAAAACTCTTGTATTTGTTTGAATATAGAATATTTTATTGAAAAACGCTTTCAACTATTTTTAACAACTTCGCACACCTAAAGCTAAAATTTAATTACAATATTTCAACTTTGTTATGTATCCTCCTGCACACGTGCCGTTTTTGGTACAACCAATTTTATGTTTTCCACTTCTCCTCCTACTTATGGGTGAGAAAGTAGGGGATATTTAACGAGCGCAAATCGCGTGCTACATATTCAATCAATAATCAAGCTATTTTTAATAATTACATTACATAATATGGTAAAAAATGCTACAAAACATTATATTAAACTAGATTGCACATTATTTAGTAAATATTACAATGTCAAATACAAATAAATAGCTTAAAAGCAAAACTGCTTTCAGTTCCGGTAATTAAAAAAGAATAAAAATAAAAATACGTAATTTAAAACAGGAATTTTTTTTTATGTTACCTTTAATATTTTTTACAAATATGTTTAAAATAGAGTATAATCCTTTTTAACTATATAAAAAGAAATATTATATAATAAAATAAATGCTAAATAAATGTTACATTTAAGATCAATTAAAATACAAATTTAATTCAGTGTTACAAAATTTGCAACCTATTTCAGAGAGGTCTACTATTCAACCTCGAGGAACAAATATATTATATTTACTACCCTCAGGTTTAAATTCCATGCTTAATATTCAAATTGCAATTAGGTAAACTAAAACCCGTTATTGGCTGTAAACGGAAGATTAATAAATGTGTATGATAAGAGAAAAGTAGCGATTGATGTTGGTCCTCGGAAACTTAATAATGTAAATTTCTATGTAGCAGACATCAAATGTAATATTTTAGGCATTCCCTTTTTAAAGGAAAATGGTTGCTTATTAGACGTAGCTACTAACTTAAGTTTTTCCGTTGAGAAAGCAGATAAATTATCTGAAGATATTGTTAACTATATTTCCTCTCTTTCTTTGAAATTAACGTACCCTCTTGTGAAATTTCTATAATTAATGAATTTATTAAAGATTACAAAGATTTATTTGTAAATCCGTAAGACAATCCAAATTTAAAGTTAAAAGAACGGCATTTGGAACGATGGAACCATATATTCAAAAATTTTAAAAATGAAATTAACAAAGTTTGTGTGTGCAAGGTTGATGACGTCATGAGTCCCACTCACACGGAAACGTGTTTTAAAAGAGAAATGGGGGAGGGGTAATTGAAGATTGTCTATTTTCTGAGAGAATTAGCTGAAAATTACCCATAGGGAGTTGTAGTGAGTGGAGAACCTATAAAATTAAGATAGTGACAAATTTTGGCCCAACTTTATGAAAGTGCGAAAAATTAAATAAATAAGTTACTTGAGACAAGAGGAATTCGCCGAGCATATAGCGAATGGGCATTTCCAGTTCCATTTTTACCAAAGCCAGATGGACGAGTTCGGTTTGTAGTAGACCTGATGGTGCTGAAGTAAAGGTCAGTTTCAGTCAATCAAGGACATCATTTTTCAACTGAAAGGTAAAAAAAAATTCAAAGCTGGATTTGATTCAAGCATATTTTATTTCTGTAGATGAAGCCACTCAAAAATATTTTATGATCAAATGGTCGTTCGGTAGTAACAGTTTTAATTATTTATTACAGGGGCAAAAAACTCCATTAGCTTCTACCAAAGATGGATGTCTTTCCTACTTGGAGACATTAAAAAGTTATACATTTATTTGGACGAGGTCCTCATAGCGACTGCAGCAATAGAGGAGCATATTGCAATATTGAAAGAGGATTTTGCGAGGTTTAACTACATGCACGTTTATATATGAGCCCAAAGAAGTGCTCTATAGCTATGAAAGAGCTAAACTTTCTGGTTTTATACATAACTGAGAGGGGAGTGTTGCCAAATAAAGTCAAAGTGCAATCAATATTGCCAATTGCAAAACCAACTAATATAAAACAGGTAAAAAGGTTCTTAGAGAATTTTAACTTCCGTTGCAATGTTGCAGACGCGGCCAGCGTTCTGCACCTCTTAACAAACTTATTAAAGAAGAAGAAACCCGCTTCAACAAAGAAAATAATGTGAGAGGCAAAAGTAGATCGTGCTTTCAACGAAACTAAATTTGAAATAACGAGGTCCGATTTGTTATCTTATCCTGACGACAAAACTGAATTAAATTTGTACTTGAAAGTAAGTGATGCTGCTGCAATGGCAATTGTTCTGATGAATAGTGCCGCTTATAATGAAATATTTGAATTTTATAGCTCTGTATTAAATGAGTCAGAAATAGAGCTTAATCAAATTTTAAAAGAATTTTTATGCGTAGTGAAAAGTTTGGAGAAATATACATATTTAATGGCAAACAAAAAGTTGACGAAATATACGATTAATAGTAGTGGGACTACTAACTATTAAAAGAGAAATATAGATAATATTTATAACACTCGAAATTTGAGATTATTAAATTTAATTAGTGGTTTGATGTTGAATGGAAGCTTATTGCAAAAGCAAAAAATAATTTTTTAAATTATTTAAATGATTTAGAAGAACATAGACCATGTGAGACAACAGAAAACCATAAATCAGAGGAAAACATCTCACTACAATTGAACTTTCTAAGTGAGTTTCTATGGGAATAATCTCTGTCCAGCATCATTGGAAATAAAAACTAAAGTTACACCCGAAACTCCAAAGTTCAAGGGGGAAGTGTTTAGCGTGGAAATAAATCTAAATGCTTCATTTTTACATTGCCTCAGATCGCTGAAACGGGAAAGAAAAATGGTTTCGAAATTTCCAAGAGAATCAGTAAGGAGGATGAGATGATTAACAGTTATAAAAATAATAATTTTCATGATAATTATTTTGTAAAAAAAAAAAATAACCCATCGCGGTGGAGGGGGAGGATATGAAAGCTATTATCGATAAATTTAATAGATAAATTGATTTTCTACATTTAAGTTCCGAACAAGATTCTGAAGCCGACATTAGATATTTCTTGCGGGGAAAAGTATCTTCAGCGCTTAAAGAGCTCAGAAATAGAGATAAGGCGATAACTCTGGTAGTCGATATATCGACTAAGGTCGCAAGAATAATTTCGTTCCTCAGAATCTAATTGACGATATATTCACGAAGAGTCATTCACAAAATCATTCGGTAGTAAAACGAGCTCTGACAGTTATCAGGGGTAATTTTGTGTTTAAGAATATGCATAGCCGTGTGAATGAGAATATAAAGCATTTTGAAATCTGTCAGCGAAACAAGATGACGAGAACGATCAAACCTGAGTTTGAAAGGTATAAAGAAGTGTCAGAGAAGTTCCAAACTCTTCATGTAGACCTGGTGACAATGCTGTACAGTAGAGGCTACAAATTAGTTTTTCATAGACAGGTTTAGCATGTATCCTTTTGCTTATGCATTAAAAAAGGCAATAGTAGAAGTAGTATTTCACATTTTGATAAGTCAGCTATTTCCGTTCTGTGGAGTAATTAAATGGCTTGTTTCAGATAACGGACGCCATTTTGTGTCAAGGCTATTTAACGAGATGTGTGATTTGCTAGGTAAAGACCATTTAACGACCTCATTGGAATGGCCTAAAATTTTACCGTGGGTTTTATACTGACTGAAAATAAGTCCTATAAACACAGAGGAAGTTACACCGGCTTTTCTGTTGTTCGGCCAGAACTTGGTAGTACACGGTAGTTTGCTGCAAAACTAGCCTCTTAGTGACACAGCTAATCACAATGTTTATTTAAAAAAATTAGTTGCTCTAATGCCCCCAGCCTCAATCAATTTATAAGCATAAAAACATATTTGTTCCAAAAGATCTGCATAGAGCTAAATTTGTTCTACTGAAAAATCAACAATACAATTTAATTAAATTAGCTGAAAAATACTTGAATGAATTAATTTATGAATGAAGAACAGGACAATTTGAAAATTTGCAAGGTGATAGAATTAGCTTTTAATGCAATTAACTTTTGGATTTAGTAATCGAAGGGAGGAGGAGATGCATTTAATAATATTTATAATTTAAGTAAAAATTGATATTAATTTTCATTTAATTTTCACAAACTGTAATAAAGAATAACGTATAGATAAGTAGATCTACGATGATATAACTCGATGGAGGATACTAGTGGATATAGTGATGAAGATGTACGGTAAGAGCAGAGGATAGAGGTATATATGAGATATAAGAAAATATTGAATAAGAAGTATATAGGAGAGTATATATATAGTAGAATACGAGTAAGATATGAGATAAGTTAAGAGTTATAGATACGTATAGGAATAGGGAGGACTGATATAGTGAGATAAAGAGAGCTTAGTATATATTAAAGAGAGATAAGGAGAGAAGACCTTAATTTTGTCAGTTGTATTTCTCATATCTTATTATATAAGAAGAGAAAGGTCTCGAAGGGAGAAATGCTAGCCAGTTTTATAGTGAAAGTTAGTGAGATCTAAGTAGAAAGTAAGATTTGCAATAGTGATAATATATATATAGGACGGAGGAGATATAGAGTTAAGAGGGATAATAGATAAAAGTTATAGATTAACGAGAGGATATGTCTTAGTATATAGTAGTAACTGAGGATGTAATGGGAGAGTGAGTAGTAGTACGATGAGATATTATAAAGTATAGATAGTAAGAGGGTATTTATTGAAGTAGTAGAGACGAGATATTATGTACTGATATAAGAGATATGTTACGGAGGATGGTATAGACGCGAGAATAGTGAAGAGTAGTAGGATTTAGTAGTAGGATACTTATATAGAGTGAAGTGGGAGATATGAGATTATAGAGAGGAGAGAGTTAGGGGTATAAGGAGAGGAGAAAGACTATAGTAGTTATATAGTAATATTATAGAGATATAGGGATGGGTGATATATATTATCAGACGTACTATAAATACACTTTGATTATATATGAAATGTAACGTTTGTAGAGAGAGAGTATTACATGAGCAGATATATATTATACTAAGTTAGGTAGAGGGAGTATAGTGTCATGTTATAGTATATATATGATATATATATCTACGTACTAGAGTGTATAGGGAGACATATAATATAGTATATAGGTGTATATATATTATAAATAGGTACGTATATATCATATTAATATAGTATATGAGATATGTAATTGGATATATGTACGATTTATCTAGGAGATTAGCTATACTCTAGGCAGTGGTGCGAGAGAGTACGGAGAGTCCGTAGTATTATATCGATTATAGAGTAGAGTATAATATATTATAGTAGTATAATATGAGTAAGTAGATAGAGAGAGATAGAGAGATATGAATGATATAGAGGAGAGATGGAGATGGAGAGTTATAGAGAGATGCCTGCAGTCTTCATTATGTGAATTTATAATGTGTTGTATAATAATATGCCTAATTACAAATTTAAAAGACCTTATACTTATTTAGTCAGTATATATATATATAGTATAAATATATATATATTATATTTATATATATTTATATATATTAATATATATATATATATATATATATAGTATATAATATATAATTGTAAATATAAGCAATATAGTAATATGAATATTTATTCAACCATATATATAAGTCCTCATGAGATGTGATATGGGTATATGGAACTGTGATATTTCAAAGAAATGAGCAATAACT
>JABUQX010067818.1:0-5000 GCA_015478945.1 Trachelipus rathkii
GACTGATTGTGAAGAACAAGGTGGTTTTTAGAAGTGGTGGAGGATGTGTGGATCAAATCTTTACATTGGAAAAAAATGATTGAGAAAATGAGGGAGTATAACAAATTGTATTTAGTTTTTTTTGTATTTGCAAACAGGCGTGTGAAATGTTTAATACGGAAGCTCTATGGCAGGTGTTATTGATATATTGTGTTGGTGGTACTTTTTGAATAGAATCAAAAGTATATATGACGATAGTGTAGCGTGTAAGAATAAATGAGTTGAAAGTGATTGTTTTAATATATATATATATAATAGAAGAGATGTGTTATGACTTCTTGGTTATTCAATTTGTATATGGATGGAGTTACAGAAAGAATTAGAGATGGGATGGCAGGGGGATGGTGTTAGAATCAGGATTTGGAGTCGTTTCAAATTTTCCGACCTGACTCCACCTCTCTCAAAATTACCAACTCCTCGGCTCCAAGTGACTCGACTCCAGACCCACAACTTCGGTTAGAATGATGGAGTATGGAAGAAGAGTGGAGGATGTCCTACATATTATATGCGGATAATTTGTTTTGTGTGGCGAATCTGAGAGAGTTTGAGAGGATTGGTAGAGAGATTTGGCAGGGTGTGTGAAAGAAGATGTTCGAAGGCAAGCGTAGATAAGAGTAAGGTTATGGTTGTGAGTGAGGACAGTCCTCGGTGTGATGTTATGTTAGATGGTGAGCAGCTGGAACAAGTGTCTGAGTTTAAATATTTAGTATATATGTTGGATGAAGGGAACGGATGATGCAGACCGTAGTAGGTTAGAATGACAGGAAGGTGGGTATTGCAATTAAATCAGTTGGTGGATGAAGGACTAAGTCCTGAGTGCGTTAGGGTCTACATGATGGTATGTTTTTTAATAATAATATTAATGTTGGAAAATTTAATATACACAAAACCAATAAATTGCTTATGATACCGTAATTAATGTCATATTGAAAAGTTAAAAGTAACGGAGTAACGGAGTAATGGCAATTCGTTACTTTTCCTTTCAAAGAAACGTAATAACGATAACGCAACTACGTTTTCCGAGTAACGGAGTAACGATAACGGAACTACTTTTTTGAGTAACGATGCCCACCTCTGGATATATATATATATATATTATTATGTTACATATATATATATTTATATATATATATATATATATATATATATATAGCATATAAATATATATATATATGATATATATATATATTATATATATATATATATATATATATATATATATATATATATATATATATATATATATATATATATATATATATATATATATATATATATATATATATATATATATATATATATATATATTTTTTCTCACTTTTTTTCTCACCAAGCGCTGAGATTAGGGTACAGCCCTGTCCTCTGCAAAGCCCCTCCATGCGGATCTGTCTCGGTAGAATCCTTCCTCTTCCACCTCGGCAATAGATCTTCCTCGCTTCACCATCGACGCTGCAACACCATCCCTCCATCTTCTTCTTGGTCTCCCAGCAGATCTTCTTCCTTCTAAGCCGCCAGTCAGACCCGCAGGGTATCTCTTGTCTCTCCTCATTCACTTCGGACATGGCCATACTGTCTTAGCTGCTGTCTCTCTACCAACCAAATCAATGGGCTCATTCCAAGCTCGCACCTACCTGAATTCCTTCTCTCCCTTCTGTCACCCTGCTATCAGTCTCAGCACTCTCATTTCTGCTGCCACAATCTTGTTTTTTGTTCTGGTGGTAAGGGTCCAAGCTTCCGACCCATATACGAAGGTCTTAGTATTGTCGTATATATCAAAACCTTAACGTCCCTCGGTACATGCCTGTTTTTCAGCAATCCATACAGCTGTCCCACACCTCTCGAAAACCTGTTTATTCTCTCCTCAATCTCTCCGGCCATTTCTCCATCCACGTTTACAGTAACACCCAGGTACTTAAATTTTTCCACTTCCTTCAACCTTTCCCCTCTATCACGATGTCAAGCACCCCTCTTTTTCTCTAGAGATCTTCATCACCTCCGTCTTTTCCTTATTTATTTTTAATCCTTCTCATACAATATGTCTCCCCACCTATCCAACGCTCTCTGCAGAGTCGCTCTGTCACTTGTCACCACTGCTATGTCATCTGCATATGCCATAGCAATTCCAACATCCTCCTCCAAACCAACCTCTCGGATACACCCATCCATATATATGATAAACAGCAGAGGAGACAAAACTCCTCCCTGTCTCACTCCCGCTTGTACATGGAACCATTTTCCTAAGCCAAACGCTGTTCTGACGGCACCTACTAGTGACATAGAGACTACGTATCACTCTTATTAACTTGGGTTCAACCTCATAATACGGATTTCCAAGCGTTTCCCACAACTTCTTCCGCGGCACACTATCAAACGCTTTCTCTAGATCTATAAAAGCAGCATAGATGTCTCTATCCCACTCCCAACTCTTCTCAATCACCATTTTCAAGCTAAAGATCAAATCGGTGGTTCCTCTTCCCGGTCTAAAACCATATTGGGCCTCATTCAATTTATTCTCTACACTCGTTCTAAATCTCCTCTCCAAAATCCTTTCATATATCTTCAAAGCATGGGGAAAAAAAAGATTCCCCCTTAGTTGGAACAACTATATATATATATATATATATATATATATATATATATATATATATATATATATATAACAATACATAAGAGAGAAAATAAAGAAAAATATATATATATATATATATATGGCCAAGATGAGAAATAAAGAAACAGAAATGCATACGGTTTTGAATAAGGAGGGAGAACCTCTTCTAGAGGAAGAGGAGGTAACGGAAAGATGGAGCAAGTATTTCGAGGAATTATTGAACGTAGAGGAAGGGGAAGAGGAAATGGATGAAATACCCCTGAGAGTAAGACAAGAACATGAGGAAATTAGAATGATAGAGATAGAGGAAGTGAATGAAGCAGTTAAGATATTAAAAAATGGGGAAAAGTGCAGGATACGATGAACTGAATAATGAACTATTCAAAACAGGAGAGAGAATAACGAAATGGTTGACAAGATTGTTAAACCAAGTATGGAAAGAAAGAAAATACCAACAGGGATTAAAGCAGTAATCTGTCCGATACATAAGATAAAGGTTGAGATAAAAGAATATGTGGAAATTAGTAGAGGAATAGTATTGTTGGTGGGGGCGAGTAAAATATATGAGAGGATCTTAGGAAAAAAAGATTGAGGATAGAGGTCGAGGACAAGATTGGAAAATGGCAGCATGGTTTCAGACCAGGAAAAAGTACTACTGACCTAATATTTTACATGAAGATGCTGACTGAGAAAATGATAGAGTGGAATGAGAAGGCGTATGCTGCATTCATAGACTTGGAAAAGGCATTCGATAGAATAAATAGGGAGATACTGTGGAGAGTGTTAGAAGATCCGATATATGCCATACCAGAGAGTCTGATAGCAGCCATTAAAAGTATGTATGAAAATCCAATAAATACGGTTAGAGGAACAGGAAGAGAGAAGTGCTTTGAAGTGAAAACGGGGGTTAGACAGGGAAGTGTACTATCACCATTGCTCTTTGCACTTTACCTGGACAGCTGCCTTAAAAGGATATGCATAAAGGAAAATAGGGAGCACACTTTGGTTTATGCGGATGATGCGGCAGTGATAACATCAGGAGCTCAAGACCTGCAAGAAGCTTGAATAGGTGGAACGAGGCACTGAATTCAATGGGCATGAGAACAAACAGAGAGAAACGGAAATAATGGTAATTGCAAGAGAGAGGGAAGAGTAGAAGTGAACATAGAAGATATAAGGCTTAAGCAAGTGAATAGATTTTAAGTATTTGGGCGTGGTATTGACGATCAAGGAAGACAAGATGATGAGTTGAAAGGGAGAATTGGGAGATTTTCTACAGAATTTGGGAATGTTTTACCCGTTGCTAAAGGCGAAAGGGATACCAACAGAGGTTAAAAATATTAATATAAAACAATTGAGACCGATATTGCTGTATGGTTCTGAATGCTGGGCAATGAATACGATGCAAAAGAGCAGAATGAAGCTGCAGAAATGAGGGTACTTAGACTCATTAGAGGAGTATCGTTGAGACAGAATGAGGAGAGAGCTGGTGAGGAGAGAGAACCTGGGAGTGGAACCTGTTTTGAAATTGTGTGGAGAGAAACCAGTTAAAATGGTTTTTGAACATGTGAAAAGAATGAGAGAAGTGGGAGAGATTGAGAGAGATGATGGATTGGAGACCAGGTGAAGGTAGGAGACCAAAGGTAAGAAGATCGAGGAAGATGGTGGGACTATCGAAGGCTGTACAACTAAGCAAGACGGTGAGGTAAAGAGATGAGCTCATCTTGAGGCAGAAACTGGAGAAGACCCAGATGAAGCACCTGATAGGCATAAATTCTGACAGAATGGATGGTACAAAAAAAAATAATAGATATATATATATAGCAAGCATATATATGTTAAGGCATACATGTTATATATATATATATATATATATATGCATATATATATATATATATAAGACGGGCGCAAGGCGTATATATATGCATATATATTTATATATATATATATATATTCATCGATCTCAAACTCTGAAGTGAATTTTAAAAATAATTGTGAAATATAAACAAAAAGAACAAATAAATATGAAAAGAAATATAAACTATAAATGAATAGCTATGTAGAAAACTAAATAAAAATAAACTAATTTTACCTTTTCACTTCTGGTAGCAAACTGAAGTAAAACTGTAATGGTTTCTCTACATAGTCACATATATATATATATATATATATATATAGAGTATATATATATATATATATATATATATATATATATATATATATATATATATATATATATATATATATATATATATATTATATATATAGATTTATATATATATATATATAAATATATATATATATATATATATATATATATATATATATATATATATATATATAAATATATAAA
>JABUQX010067818.1:10000-30000 GCA_015478945.1 Trachelipus rathkii
ATAGTGAGTGAACTTTTATCCTTATCTAGTAGTAAGGTTTTTATATATCTATCATTTTGTTGTTTATCACTAATATCTTTATAATTGATTTTTTCCTGAAATCTTTTTATAATTTCTTTATGGGCTTTACGGCAGCTGGTAACTAAATTAACAGTCTTTAGCTCAGTCACATTTTCATCTCTTTTATGTTCAACTCGCTGACCGGCGAGGTGTTTTTCCCATTCTTCTAACAACTCCGCTTCTAGTGTCAAGCGCTCTTTAACTTGGAATTTTTGTTTCTCAGAATTTAAATCCTTTGCCTGCTCGGAATGCGAAGAATTCGGAAAATGTTTATCTGCGGTATTTAAAGAAACTAAATTTATTTCTTTCTCACGTTTTATTGCTTCGGCACACACGGTTGTATCGTAAAAATGCCTTTCCGGTTGTGCCTTTAACCCAGTTTGGCTGGATACGAGCTTCGTAGTATTCAGTGATTCATTCAGATATTCTATAAATTCAGGTCTGTTTCCTGACCTCTGATTGGCCGCCGCAACGTTTGAGAAACCAATGGCGTTTTCTGTTTCTATTTCACTCGCTCTGTGATTGGCGGAAAGAATTGGTTGCTCCTCATCCTTTTTGGTTTCCACGAATTCAATATTATTGAAACTTCCCTTGCAATAATGTTGTTTTGCAACAGGTATTCTGATAGGGGGTTAATCTTGCTAGTAATTAGCTTCCAATATACTACCGTGGCACAAACGGTAGAGCGACGGAGTCGCATGGCAAGGTCGTGGGTTCCCTAGTTCAATCCTAGGTAGAAATTACCTAGAAAGTTCCTCCTTGAATAGGGCTATGCCCGTGAGGTGTGAACTTTATTAAAAAAAAAAAAAAAAAAAAAAAATATATAAAAGGTTCAATTGGCAGACTTCCCTCACATTTTGATTCAAGGAATCATTTAATCGATTGTATTTAGTTATTAACTCTCTTGATTGAGTATGTATTTTTATCTTTCTTCCAGCCACAAGGTAACCATATTTCCTTAAAACTTTACTTAAGCAGACTAAGAGTTTGTTTGTATAATCATATTTACGTTCAGTTGGAGATAAAACACTAGTGTAAAAGGCGATGGGGAGGTTTTTCTCTTCGTCTGCCATGATTGCACTTGCAACAGCCTCTGCAGTTGCATGGATTATGATTTTGATCGGGCCTGATACGTTCGTATAAGTCAATGTAGAAGCGTGTTTTATAGCGTTTTTAGTATCTTCAAAAGCTTTTTCGGCAGCTGCATTCCATTGTGTTCTTCTCCGTGAATATGGTTTGCCGCGCAGGAATGTGGTGAGCGGCGCGATGACATCTGACAAACAGGGAAGAGTATTCCGGTAGAATCCTATTCTTCTGAGGAAAGCTCTTAGTTCTCTAATCGTTTTTGGCTTATTAATCTCTATTATCTCTTTCACTTTATCAAAATTTGGCCTGACGCCACTTTCATTTATAGTGTAGCCTAGGTAATCTTTCTCATTTTCACCTGTCTTGCATTTTGCAGGATTTAAGCTGATATATAGATATTGAAGTAGCTGTAACACCTTTTCAAGTATAATTTTGTGTTCTTCTTTCGTCTCAGTATAAATTAAAATGTCGTCCATATATACGTGGCAGTTATTAATATCTTGCAGGAGGATATTGATCATCCTTTGAAAAATAAAAGGTGAGTTAATATAACCCATGGGAAGGCTGGTGTATGTGTAAGTCCCCAAATTACAGGAAATAGTGAAATATTTTTCGCTTTCGGCAGATAAAGGGATGGCGTAGAATGCTTGGGTCATATCAATTTTTGTAAAGTACTTGCAACCTTGCAACGTGAATATGGCATCTTGCAAATTCGAGAGGCCAAAGTTATCAGGTTCAAACCTTTTATTTATCTCTAAAGTCCAATATCAACCTAACTTTGTTAATTCCTTTATCGAAAACAGATACTGGGAAAGCCCAGGGGGAACTTGTCCTTTTTAAGACTCTTGTTGCAAGCAATTGATTAAATTCTGATCTAGTTTGAGAGTATAACTTTTTATGTATTCTTCTGGGCCTCAGACGGATTGGTGGACCTTTTATATTAGCTTTATAAGGATAAACGTTAGCTAACTCTTTTAATACTCTTTAAGGTATGACAGTATTATCTTCATTTGTAGTTATATTACCATCTTTGTTTACTAATGCAGTATTGGTGCCGCCTGTTTTCCCTTTATATTTTTCAAAAATTTCAGACCATCTTTCCCATTGTTTTATTTTAATATGATTATTTTCAGCCATATAAGGGTTGAGAAACAGATCTTTATATTTTATTAATATAACATTAAAGAATAGTGAGCTATTAGGCATAGGAGGAGAGGTGAGAGGAAGAGTTTTAATAGGAGACATTGGGTCTCTTAAAATTCCATGCACAAGCTTATTGCTAAAATTCCTATTTAATTTTATAGTATGATTAGATAAAGGATCAATTAAAATATCATGTTTAAAGTCTATACCTAATTTGTAATGTTTCAAAAAAGGGAGCCCCAAGATGTTAATGTTTAAATCCGAAACATAAAATTTATCAACATATTTTCTATTTAAATTTATATCAAATTCTACCTTTATTAAATCATAAATGGAAATTTTAGTATTATTAGAAGCTAATATATGACCTATAGGCGTCTTTCGCCTTGGAATTTCATCTGCTTCTAAAGTATTGATCTCGCTCCCACAGTCGGTTAAAAATACCTTTTTATTTAACATATCATAAACCTTATATAGCTTTAGGTGGGAAATCTCGCAATTTCTCCTATCAGTCTCAGCTTCGTTGAAAACTTTAGCTTGAATGCCGTAGTATTCCTCGTTTTCAGAACTTTTATAGACCGAGTCTGTTGAAATATTTGCAACATTTATCTGACCTGCCACTATATCGTTTTGTAATGGGTAAATTATTTAATGAAATCATATTAAAAATGGTATAACCTGCATGCAAAGGGTGCACAGGCCCTATTGGATTCTTAACAAGTACATTGCCGTTATTTTCTGATCCGACATTGTAATCTTTATTCTGTATAATTTCTTTGTTTATAGTAACATTTTGATTATAGTTCATATCTTTGTACAAAACACGTTCGGTATCTTTAGCGGTAAGCTTTTAACACTGTCTTTAAACATAGCATGCATGTCTCTTATACCACTACCGTTAAGTGACTTATTATTTTCAACATTTTTACTATTATTATTTTTACTTTCAATATTATTATTACTATTATTATTTCTATTATTATTATTATTATTATTATTATTATTATTATTATTATTATTATTATTATTATTATTATTATTGTTATTATTATTATTATTATTATTATTATTACTTATTATTATTATTATTATTATTATTATTATTATTATTATTATTATTATTATTATTATTATTATTATTATTATTATTCTTAGTAGTAGTAGTAGTAGTAATAGTAGTAGTAGTAGAAGTAGTAGTAGTATTAGTAGTAGTAGTAGTAGTAGTAGTAGTAGTATATTCAATATTAATTTCCATATTATTTTCAATATTATTTTCAATATTATTTTCAGTATTATTTTCAGTATTATTTTCAGTATTATTTTCAGTATTAATATTTTCTATATTTTCTGTATTTAGATTTTCAATATTTAATTCATTATTCTTTTAAAATATTATTACTGTAGTTACTTATAAAATCCACATTTGGATGGAATGTGACTTTCTTATAATTTATACATAAGCTTTTACGGCCACTTGTTGTTGTCATTTTAAGAGGCCTTTCTATTAGTTTCCCTGCAGCGTGGGGTTTGTAGTTTGTGAGGCATTTCCTTCCCCATTTGGAAAGAGTAGGGGGTTCATTGGGCAGTTGTCTGATTCACATCTGTATGCCCGATGTAAAAATTTGGCATGATTAAAACAGAGATCAGATGTGGCACCGTTCAAGGCGCTATTTTCATATCTCGACTGACGTGCTTGACTGCGACCTCGGCGTATAGTTCTTTTGCCATCTGTATGTCTTCTTTCTTGTGAGATCAGACAGATGGAACTGACCATCTCTTTAACGACCTTCATAAGTTCAGTCAGCTGGCTCATGAATTTCTCTTGAGCGTCGAGGGTGGAGTCATGCTTCCTCTCTTGATCACGCGAGAGACTCTGTCTGTTCGGTGAGTCAGACCCATGGAGGTCTGTTTTTCCTTTCATGTGATTCACACTTCCCCAAAACGCATCCTCCTTTGGGGGTTGAAAATTTCGTTCTATTCGGATGAAATTTTTAAATAAGTCATCCCGTACCCGCACCATTCTGTGTATGTTATTTTCTTCGGCGAGGGTGTAAAAGCTCATCTGTACGTTTGTAGGAAGTTCTTCGAGGAAAAGCTCTTGTGCGAATTTGGGGTTATTTTCTACTAGCAGGTCAAAATTTTTGTGCCCCAAGACATCTTTGACTCTATTTATGTATTCGCTTGGGAGTTCGTCACGACGCATTCCCTTTTTGAAGACGTCTTTGACTAGTTGCCTAATGGCGGGCATTTAAGTTTCCTCGACGTCATCTAAGAGTAACTGATATGCATTTTCTTTGAGTTTAAAGTGGATTTTTGATACCAGCGTGTTTGGTAGAATGGATGCTAGCAGGCGAACTCTTTCATAACTATGATCAATATGATTTAATTTAAATATAGCATTGATTGCACTCAACCATTTGATGACACCATATGGATCGAAAGCTAGGAGTTGGCTCGATGTTGTAGCTATATGTTTTCCGTGAAGACTTATTTTCTATCTGATGCCTTGATCTTGTTGTTTGGCGCGAGTTTGATGATCTTGAGGACTCAAAATGTTCAGGCTCCGATGAGGAGGAGTGAGAATCTCCCTCCACTGAGAATTAAACAAGTTGCGTGGGAAGCGATTTTCTATTCCCCTTTCCTGTTGTAGGAGAAGTCTTCGAGCGACTTGATTTGAGTCTTTGAGAAAGCTTTTTTGTAGCCACCATAATTTTACAGCTAACAAAGGACTTTGTATAAAACTTGAAACGATTTTAAGACTAAAATAAAAGTTCGTTTGATGATTTGAGAATATTTGGGCTGCTTGGGAATCTTTTCTGCCGGTTTATTTTATGTAACGACTTTCACTTTTAATAGTTTAATCTTTTCAATTTTTCAATTATGGAGTTTATTTCTTCACGTTACCGTAAATTGATTTAACACAAATTTTATAACACAGTTTATTCTTTTAATTTTTGGTTTTTAGACACAAATCACAATTTGATTATACGCACAGTTAATTTTATCTCACACACACACATATTTTTATTACTATAAGAATTTTGATTGCACAGTTATTTCTTAAAATTTTCTGGCTCCACAGCAGAAGTTTATTAATAACAGGTTAATTAATTTGTCACGAGGGGTCGACCACTAAGTATGGACTGAGCAACTCAAGTCCTTTAATTAATAATAATAAATCAAAATCAGTGTGTAGGAATGAAAGATATGTAACTTTGTCATTTATTAATACAATTCAAATATGCAGTATGATAATCAACAATTAGAAAATGATTAGTGCCGTCAATGGGCAATATATAAGCATGTAATTTAACTAAATCATTCTCGTAAATTATAGCAATGTCAATATATAAACCATGACACAATTCTAAAAACAACCTCTCACTTGGGAGATACGCAAAACAGTCTCGTTTTAGCTTGGTCTTTGCTCCTTGCGGATGCAAACCAATTACATTCAAATCTCTGGCACCTCCCAATAAGGGGGTGCGGGTGCCTTAACTGTTTCTTCTATGCTAAAGTATTCTCTTAATTACAACGGTTATTTCAAAATAATATGTTCACCAATGATTGTTATAGGTCCACACATGAGGTATGTAAGTCTCAGGCCTCGGTACATAGGGTGTACAGTCCACTGCTTATGAAACATACAAGCTAAAAACGATCAAAGTCCCTCTCCTACGACTTGTATTACGCTCAGGAGATATAGATATATAGTATATATAGTAATATATATACGGTTATAATTATAGTATATTAGTACTATTACTTATAGTATATCATACTATGAGTAACTAGTATAGTATATAGGGCGTATAATTATAGTATAGTATATATGAGTATTATATATATGATGATAGTAGTATACGCTGATTTGAAATGAGTTGGAGAATGGAGGTGAGGTGAGAGTTGCAGTAACTATTATAAGGATGGCGGACTGATTGAGTGGTTGTTGTATGGTGAGATCTGATAGAGAGGTTTGAGATTTAGGCAGGTGGGTAGTGTAAAGAAGAGGGGTCTGAAAGTAAATGTCGTAGATGATGAGTATAGGTCTAGTGGTTGTTGAGTGAGGACAGGTCCTCGGCTGTGGGAAGTTATGTTAGATGGTGAGGCGCTGGAACAAGTGTCTGAGTTTAAATATTCTTAGGATAATATATGTTGGAGGTGTAAAGGGAGAGCGGAGGTTGATGGCAGGAGTGTGAGTAGGAAGTTAATGTGAATGGCAGAGCAAGGGTTGGCTTGGATGGCATAGTTAATATCGTTGGTAGATAGAAAAGGATTAAGTCTTCACGTGGCGTTAGGGTCTTACATGAAGGGTATGTCTTACCTGTTCTTTAATGTACCTCAGTAACTGAGATCCTATGGTCTCTGGAGAGTAAGAAGGTGGTTATTGAGCGAATCTAAAGTTCTGATGGGTTCTGAGGTAATGGACAAGTTCTTAGGGAGCGTGGTTTGGTGTGATACAAGGGAACTTGTGAGTAAAGTGTGGAGGGAGATGAGGTGTATTACGGAGGTTGTGTGGTAGTGTAGTAAGAAAAGGGGTAAATAAGAGAAATAAGGAATGAAAGTAGCGTTGAATTGGTTTGGTCATTTGGAAGTAGGAACCGACCGGTGGCCCGGCCCGCCCCGGGCCTAACCCCGGTCCATTTTTAGCGACCCGGCCCCGGCCCCGGCCAAATCAGGAAAAACCGGGGTTTTTCTACCGGGGTTAACTGTAAAATTTACACTAAATATTAGAGGGTTAAAATCAAACAAAATAATAAAAAATACTATTTTAATTCCATTACTCCTTTGTTATAAATTGATGCAAAATATATAAACATTACCTAAATATAATCAAATTTTCTTTTTTTGGTAATTTTACTATGATTTCAAATTATAATTGTACGGGCAGAATGTAGATAGTTAGAGTTAAAGATGTTTTAACAATAAAGAATTATTCGAAATTTGAGACTAGTGTCCAAGACGATATCGTCGGAAACGGAAATAAATAATTAAGTGATTGTTTAAAATATTTAATTGTCTTATTTTGTTTTGCGGAATGTCAAATGTTGATAGTAATTTTGAAATGCATCTCAAGATAATCTCTTTTCCAAATTTATTATATTTAAATGAATTAATATATATATATATATATATATGTATATATTATATAATATATATATATATATATTATAGTATATACTACTATATTATATATTATATAGTAATATATATATATATATTATATGGTGATACTTTAGAGCACGGAAGCCTGCGCTTGGAATTCTTTTTTATATGCAATATAACCGTAACTGTGTACACTGGACATTGCATTAATAAAGTGTAACACAATTAAAAAAACATTGTTAAGTATAAGACACTTTTTGTTTTTAGATGAAATAAAATGTTTTAAAAAACTGAACAAGCTATTTTCGTTCTCTGACAGGACGCAGAGACCCTCGGTAGTTTCGAGGTCGTCAGGGACTGGATTTCTTTTATCTGAATCATCTAGTTCAAAGTGTCGGTTATCAGTTTGGTCTGCTATTTTCTTCATGGTGTTGTTCAAGATAATTTTTTATGTTTCAGATAGTTGCATTTTGGTATACAAATCTATTTTAGAACTTAACCGGGATGCTGTATTGTAAGTTGTTACTATAAGATATGAAGCTGGCAAAAGGGAGTTCGCATGATTTTGCGAATTGGTGTCGTGGGATATGGAAATTTGTTATCATCTTTATATTTGTTTGAAGTTTGATGAGAGTGGGCACTGTGTGTTACGTTTTCGGCCGATGACTTGTTAATGCATATGTGGAAATTTATGGCTCCGTGTCCGCGGTTGTTACGTGCAGGTGCATCTGTATGTTGATTTTCGTTCTCGTCTTTGCAAGATCTATGGTTTTCACCTATGTGTTTTTTATTGGCAAGTCGAGTGCAGGGGGGATGTGATACATAAAGCATTGTGGGGGAAGATTATTCTTGTTCGCTTTTGGGGTTTGAGAAATGTTTTTTTTAAGGGTGATGTTTATTGATGGAATGAGGGTATCGTATTTTTTTGGTGAATATTTGTTTTAACGAATATAATTGTTAGTAATCTTGTGTTGGTAAAAAAGGAGGTGTTTGCTAGTTTATTTCGGTGGGTAAGGTCTATAGTACCGTTGTCTTTTTTAGCTTATGTTAAATGGTTTTTGGATGAAGAAATACTGCAGGATGTAAAGTGATTTTGGAAAGGCTGTATTGTGGAGTGTAGTTGTATGGTAAGTGTTTGTTCTGTTCTTGGTTGCACTAGGAAGGAGGGTAGGATGAGCTATAGTACCGAAAAGCACGGAGAGAATAGAGAATAAGAGACAGCTAATTTGTGGTGTTGGAGGAATAGATTAAGAGTCAGCCAATGGTCATGAGTAGTTTGAGTGCGAATGTTGGTGGTTTTCTAGTGATAGTGATAGTAATTGCAAGTATATATGTGGTATTGCATGTTGTTAGGGTAATCAGAGGTGAGAGGGGATGAGAAGTTGTTTTGGCACAGGTGGTTTTCAGTTGGTCTATCCTAGATAGGCTGTTACTGTATGGTCGTTGTGAACAGATGAATAGAAGTTTTGATTATAGTGTTAGGGCAGTGCATGTTAGGGGTATGCGTGTTGTGGAGGGAGCGGGAGAACAAGAACAGTGTCGAATCGCTCGACAGTATCGTCCATCCATAAACCTATTGTTTAATAAAGGTTGGGATGTAATAAATTAATGATAAAAGTTCTCGTTAGTGTTCGGATATTAGGTATGTTACTGAGTATGGAGACAGTTGGGGATCCATACTCAGCGTGAGTGCGAGTGTCCGCGTGTGGGATGGCTGGACTTGCTGATCTGTATGCTGTATCTTGCGTGGATGCGCAGGTGGCCGTAAAGTGTTGCTTTGTAGATTGATTGTTGGAGCGACATGTAAATGAAGAAGGACGTGTGATTGTGTGTGTTAGGATGTGGAGATCGAGTTGAGAGTGAGGTGCTGTTTTAGATATATTGCGAATTCGGGAATAGGCCGAATCTCGTCATTACAAGCATTATCTTGCTTTCATTCGTTAATGCATAAATATACAGAACAATACAGTTTCGGGCCTGGTATGGGATCCCGAGCTGTTCCCAGTAGCTTACTGTAGACAGCATTACTATGGAACTAAGATATTGTGTATCAATACGTTTTAATCCGCCACCTTTATATAAACATTAGTTTAGTGATAGATTATGTTACGATGGACATTTTTGTCTCCCTCTCTCACAACACCAACCCTAATGAGTCCCTAAGGACTATATTCTCTATTCAAACCTTCTTAGCTTCAGCTATACGATAGAAATGGTCTCCTTTCCGAACAACGTGCTGACCACTTTCCTCGATACCGTTGATGCCACCAGATGAATAGACTTTAACTTGCAATGCTCTGTATATAGATAACCAACATTCGCACCGAGAGAGCTAATAATGATGCAGTTGCTTGTCTTAATCATCCCCAGAGACACAAATGATTTCAGCTGTTCGGGGATCAATTCGTCTTGTTAGTTTCTTTCGCGTGCTCCTTTCCGTATATGCTCTCCCCCTCGTTACTGTCTATGCACGCAAAGGAGTATGATCTGTGATGTGAAGCGTTACATGGTTGTCCACAAGATACGGTGTTCATCTTAACTTTACTATCTCGCTTGAGGGTTTTTGCTCCAAAAAGCATTAAACAAGGAGCTAACAAGAGAATGGTACTGGATGATGAATGTCACTCTTTCCCCACGAAGAAAGTGGCACAACCTCACCTTGTTGTTTTTTTACTCCAGATGTACGCATGGTATAGTTGTCGTTAAAAAAAATATTACCAAAAAAATATTTACCGTCTCATTCCATCAGAATCAACTCAACCTTTGAAAGATACTATGTGCTGCAAACCCCTCACGAAAAGCAAACCTGGCGTCCCGTCAAACGCTGGGTATTGAATTAGTTTCACATTCTCTCCGTTGTCAGGGATTACACTTTGTTCATTATCGAAGAGTAGTAGGGTAGGGGGGATTTTGTGGTGGTGGAAGACGCATGAGGACGTGCGGTGTGTGTCGGCGTGATTAGGTAGGAGAAAAGATCAGTGGGAGTGAGCATTGTTATTGACCTGGCGGATGAGTGAAGGCTGAGTGACCGAGTCAGTTGTCAGAAGTTTGTGAGTGGGCTAGGTTATGCTTTAACAAGTCATCATGCGTAACCCAAGGGCATGTTCTATTCAATATCCCATATAATTATGATGATCATAGAATTATTCATCCACACGAACCATCGCCAATGGTGACATGGTAATCCCTTTTGCATTTTTAATAGTAAGAAAGCTAAAATGAGAGACAGGTCCGGGTGTGAAATTTGAAAGGATTTGAGTTTGGTAGATATATAGCGAAAAGTGAATATCGTGAATACATATGTGATCTAAAAGAGTAGTTGTGAACAACGAGCCGATGGAGAAAATAAGCGAGACCAACCTGAACACATACTTGGAACGTGTAATTGAAGATCAAGAAAGAAGAGGTCTCGCGTGTCGGGTCTCGCGTGGTTGTCGGATCTTGTTACCGAAGGTCAACTTTTCCTGTTGTTAAAGTTGATGATATGGAATGGAAACCGTAAATTCTTAGCAATTGTTTTTAATTTGTGTACAGTTTTGAAATCAGAACGTGAAAAAATTGCAGAAAATATTTGCTCTATTGAGAAATTGACTCTTTGACAATGGGGCTCCTCTCTAAAGTAATAATCTAGACCTAAGTTAGTTTCTCATATATATAGGTGTATATAGTAGTATGATATATAATATACCATAGATATATGATATACCGTACTTAGGTAATTAAGTATAGATACGGTATGATATGTAGTTATATCAGTTATATATATATATATATATAGTAATATATCATAATACTAATATATATATATATATATAGTTAATATATGATGTCTAGTATTATGTATAGTTAATACCAACTTAATTCTTAGCCTAGATAAATCCAATTATTTTCTAAAATTTCTCTTTTCCGAAAATGATTTATTTAATGTAGAATTAATTCAAGTTGTATTCCCCTTTTCATATTCTTAAATTATTAATGGTAATTGAAATTTGATAGTTTTTAAATAGTTCTTTAAAACGACTTGTTAAGCTAGTCTAAATTAATCTTTGACTTACATTATTTTTAGGCTACGCCGGCCCCGGGCCCCGCGCGCCGGCTAAATTAGAGCGAGCGCCCCGCTGGCCGTGCCCGGCGCCCCCGGCCCCGGCCCCGGCCCGCCGGGCAAAATTTCCCGCCCCGGTGCGGTCTGGTTGCTGCCCTATTTTGGATAGGGATCGAATGATAGTCCGGTTGGATAAGGTGGATGTAAGGGTGGGTGAGTGTGTTTTGGGAAATCGATGCAGCGCGGAGACTGGATAAGAAAAAGTGGCATTGCGTCAGTAAAGGGAATATCTGGAAGAGAAAGAAAATGGAGCTTTCGCAGAGGGAGAAAAAAGGTGGTGATAAATAGGAGTGAGAAGGCGGGTTTGTTTTTGAGGGGGTAATTTGTGTGTGGGGCCGCACTTTAGGCCAAGGATCGAGGGAGAACCCTACACTCGAGCGAGATGTATGCCATAAGGTGAGGGGCGTTTGTCCGCGGTCCCGTTGAAAGCGTAGGGTGGATTTTTCGGTGACTGCGGGACGAGTTCGTCACTAAGCTAGGCATAGATTGGGGCCGTAAGGCTGGCCGGGCTCTCTTTTCGGACCTGTGGTCTATTCTCTGAGACATACTTTTTCGTATCCGATTGCATGTCAAGCGGCGGTCTCTATCTTCTCTCTCTCCGCCAGTCTGTGGGGAAAAAGGAAGCAGATGACGTTAGTCATATAGGTATATATGAGTATACTAGGGAGTAGGTAGTAGTGCATATATAGAAAGCGGGTATATATAGAGTATATAGGTATATTATATCATATAGTATAGTATTATATATATATAGTATAGTATAGGTATGATATATAGTATACTTGGTAGGTGATATGTTTATCAAGAGGACACGGGCGGGGTTCAGATTCCAGATAATCCTTCTGTTGCCTCTTATGGGATAAATTATTTAAAAATAGTTATTGCTAACTGAATATTAAGATCAAGCTTCAATGAGAGTTTATTTACTGATCTGGAAGCTGTGCAGGTTTGCAGAAATAATCAGAGATAAAACTGGATTTTACTGACGTAAACAATTTGGTAGAAAAATATGCCAATAACAAGTTCGAAGAACAAAAAAGCCATTAAACAGAAAATCTCCTCCTTTAAATAGCAATTCTGGAGTATCAAACATATAAGTAAAGTATAAAATCAAAATGTCTTTTCCTAGACCCATGATAAGTTAAATTAATTAATATTCTTAAAGTCCATTAATCACTATTCATCTAAAAATAAATAATGTCCTCTTATAATTAAATAAAAATTGTACATATTATGGAAAATAATGCTACGATTATCAAAACAAAATCGCTAACGATAATTTCCATAATTATAAACCTTGACTTGCAGATCTCAGTATCGATCGATTATAGCCTTCACAATGTGATTCGGCCAAAGAGTATATATTCATGACACCCGTTGTCGCCCTCCCAAGAAGACCAAAGGTGACTCGTCAAACCTCTTGTCTTATTAAAGAAACATTCATGAATATCTTTGTCTGGAAAGGAAATCGCTTTCCTTTGGTATTTAGGGTATTGTCAACATCGTTAATTATCGATGATGTAGGTTTCCCTTACTTGTTTTTCTTCGTTTATCCTTTTTCTATCTTCAGAGATCTAGGGGGTATATCCCGAGGGGCGTCTGTTGCGGTCTGGTCGAGATGCCTGGTTTAGTTCCTCTTTTCTCGACATTTCCTTATTTTCCAGCAGATATCATCGAGATGGAAGACTCTTCCGCTTCTATGAACGCTTGATTAGCCTCCTCCACATCACTCAGGACAAACGCATTATGTAAGCGCATCCACCCCAGCGTCCCTGTGAAATGGGACTTTCACATTTTTGTCCTTCCGACGTCTGTAAACTTTCATTAGAAACTTTCTCCAAATTTCTGAGTGTCTACATTTTTTGATTCATCTTCCGCCTACCCATTCACACATAACCACATCTCTACCATCCATCCATTATTTGTTTGAGAACAAGTTATCAAGTCGACGATGGAACATGCGTCGCTCACCCTTCTTGAACCCGGACTTGGGCTATTCTTTTGTATGGAATCGCATCAGGGCAATATAAGAATCAATCCAGAGAATATTGATGAATAAAATGGAAACCGGTCCTCGTAGTTTAGCCTGGTCATTATGATGTGCAACTTTGATTACTGCAGTGTTGTTTCATCAATTGGTCCATTTTTCTTTTCTCAAATTTTCTCATTCTCTATAGGCTCATTGAAGAAATATTCCGTTTATCGATTCTTCTGCCTTAAGCTTATCGAAGAACTTCTTTTGCAAGATTCTGGTGTCCGACAATTGCCATATGTGTTTTATACATAAATCTTTGACTTCTGGTTTCTTCTCTTCCACTCCCTTTTATAAATCCTTGTGTCACATTCTTCGTTCACCGGTGTTAACTGAGACAGCCCTCCTCTCTAATCTTGACTATTATTCGTTTCAGGCTCCTTTTGCGGTTCACCTCGAATCTGGCATTGTATCATCAGCGCTGACATCGATGGAGCATCGATTCGGAATGTCATTTCGCACTGACTCACCGCTACCGTTTATTGATGGTGTCTTTTTCGGATGATTAATTGTGTTTCTATGATCGAAGGACATGTATACATTGATTAACCCTAAGAGTATGAGTTAGACGGCGCATAGGTGAACGACCCTCCTGATATTCCGCCTAGGGTTGAGGTTCCGATGTAATGATGAGAATAAGTAGAATAAGGTCAGTCACGAACATTTGGTATATAGATAAGGTGTCTCCTTTATGATTTCATGATGAAACGAGTCTGAGAAATAACAACAGGAACCATCATGTAAGAATAGGTGATGTTATTTACAGAAAGTTGCTGACAGATGTTGTTGGCAAAGAGGCCAGAAAGTTATTTGTCAGAGGTAGAAAACCATAGGAAGTTAGCGCAACTTCGTCTTGACAATGAAAAGAATTTCTAGTCTCCCACATGTTTCAACTATGTCTATTGACTCTGTCGAAAGAAGTATATCTCCTTCACTTATTAAGTTCTCACAGCTTCATGGAGTTGATTTTTGAAGCAAATCGGTTTGTGCTTCTCATGTGGCTGCGTGAGATATGATATAGAGTATTTGTGGTAACGTCATAGTAATTGATTGTTGGGAGAAACGAAGAATGTTTCCGCACCACTCCGCAATGCTGCATCTGTCTTCTATTCGCCCTGCCACACTGGCCATCTTTCCCCCGGGATCTAGCGCGCCTAGATATTTTTCCCAATGTTAAATCTTATAGAGTTGCATCTTTTTAAACATTACGCCTTTCTTACAATAATCCGAGTTATTAAGAACGGTGTCTGAAATCCCAATTCCTGGCTATCTGGGGCTACGCTTCTAAGGGTACGACTCTCTCTTTTAAGAAGCCAATTTTCCTAATGTTTCCTGTGAAACTTGATGGTCCTTATCACAGACCGATCTTTCGCGAATATACAACGGAGACACCCTGATTAATCCACGAAGTACGGATAATTCCATAAGATTTATAGAACTCATATCTGTAAGATAATGAGAAGATCTGAGACGTTCGAGAACATAGTCCACGCATCCTGAATCAATGGTTTGTAATTGAGATGGCACGAGAGAACAGAGGTACTTTAGATCGCACCCCCAACTCGAACCTTGAGATGCAGTATCATGCCGCTTTCCTTTAACATTTTCACCTAGATCTGTATATTCAACAAGAGCTAGCATACCTTCTCTTTTCTATTTCACTATCAATTTTTAGAGCATATATGTCTCACCAGTATGCACAAATCTTTCCATTCCAGTGTTGAGCAGACTTTATCAATCTGTAACACGCTCAGACTAGTAGTGAGGTCGCTATAAGTTCTTTGCTTCCCATACTATTGGCACTGTCAGAATCATTGGAACCAATCCTTCACACTTTTCTCCGACTTTAACGTCTCCCTGGTCTAAAAATCAATTCTGATTATATACATCTATTTATTGTCCAAATATGAGGTGGACCACGTCCGTGTACTTTGAGCGTAGTATGATAAATTCAGAATATTATTCTGTTTACCGCGGACCACAAGACATGGTACTTTCTCGTGGCGCATTGATATTATACTCACATGCGTTCATATTAATTTTGAATATATTCTATCTAGGTCTTTCTTCATAGATCTGTTCGTTATTTTTAATACTTAATTTATTACTCGTAAAAATACTTTGGAGATGGTATGTTTGATGCCTAGATCTATGAGAGTTATATTATCAGCGCTTGGGTTTTTCCCTTCACCGACCGTTGAGTATTATGCCTACATGAATAGGTTTCAAATTCTTTGCCCCTTATTGTGGGTACGAAAGGATTTCTCTTCCTTTTGCTGAATGAGTTCATCTTCAACAGAAGCAATGTTCATATTAGATATCTATGTAGAGTCCCTGTTTCTCTTAAATGATTATTGTCTAGATAGTATGCCTTTGGGCAACAGGTGAGAATTTGATTCGACCTATTCATGAAATCATTTAAACTGATAATCTTGGTTAGAAAACTTGAGAGCTTGCACACTCCAATCTTGAAAGATTATTTATATTAATCCTGAGATTCGAGGAGGTGTGTAAAGGTGCCTGCGTCTTGCTGTTTTAGGAGATGCGTAGGTCCTTAACTTAGCCCGATAAGACGCTATATACTCGTCTCGGGTGCATATATTTGTAAATTGGAATGAAGATTGGTGTTCTTTTTGTAATGCATAGGTAACTAATCATTTGCTAGTTGGGCTGCATTGCTTACAGTACTGACTATGGCACGTCCCATAGAAGCGCACTGTGGATTAATTGAGATGGTCCATAAACGATGCGAGTCCAATTAGAAAGATGGTCGCATATAACTCTCGAAACGTGGAGATGTATGCTGCCTATTTCGATGTTCCCTGAGTTAATCAAACGAACGGGTGCTATGTTCGGTACGCTTATATTAACGGGTACGATTAAGGGATAATTGTTTGAATGGTATGGAAGTGACCTTGAGATCCTGATTGGGACAGGTCGTAGCGTTCTGGTAATTCGAGTTATCCGGCGTACCGTGTTCGGGTCTTGCATGTGGGTCGTTGCGATGGTTGTGTTTATCTAAAGTAACCGCAGCTTTTTCTAACATCTCCTTCTGTTCTTTGAGTGTGAGAGACGATTCTTTACGAGGCTTTGCGCGTGACTTGGCTATGAGTTTTTGGACTTAATCTTTGCCTTGAGTTGAGCTTGATTTTCTTTCATAGCTTCCTTTTCCTTGAGTTGAGCTGCCAACTTTGGCGGGGCTCTTCTTTCGCTTCGGCAACCGTTCTCTTCTTTGTAACAGTGGGGCTTTCGTCGTCTGTTTCTTTAATTAAATTCGACACGACCTCTTTGGGCCTGGTTATGGTCTACATCTTTAGACATTCTGACCCGCGTGAGCGATTGATATGTTCCCATTTATTATTGTCTGACACTATTAGGAGAAAGAGTTACGGTGAAGGAAATGAAAGAGAGAGTGAATACCTAAGGTTCAGTATAGTGAATGAAGAAATAAATGTCGAAACTATATTTCCTCACTGCGACTAGGCCAGTCCAAAATACGTGTCCGTTTGAATATGTGTTTATCGAAGAGGCCACGCGGGTTCAGATTCCAAAATATCTTCTGTTGTCTAGGGGATATAATTAATAAAAATTTAGTTCTGTTACATTAAATATTAGGATCAAGCTTCAATGAGAGTTTATTTAACTGATGCTGGAAGCTGTGCAGCTTGGCAGGAAATTAAGATCCAAGATAAAATCTGGAGATTTTACTAACGCAAAGACAATTTGGATAAAAGAATTGCCCAAGTAACAAGGGTGTTCGAAAAAACGAAAAAAGCCCATTGAACATAAAGTCTCCTCCTTTAAAGGACATTTGTACCCTATAAACATATAAGTAAAATTATAAAATCAAGAATGTCTTTTCTTTAAAATGTTTAAATGTAAAATTATATTTATATCTTGAAATGTTAGATGTTATCAAGTCATTTTATCACTATTCATTTAAAAATTTCAGTATTCTCTTTATTTAATAAAATATTCACTCTTCAATATAATAAAAAAATAATATCTATTCATACTAAATCGAAATTCGCGTGGAACGATAATTTCTCATTAATTTATAATCTTGAATGGCGGATCTCATTAGTCATCGAAATTATAGCCGTTCACAATGCTTAGTAGGCCAAAAGAAATTACATGACATAGTATATATATATATATACTATTATTTATTATTATAATTATATATATATATATATTATTATATATATATATATATTATATAGTATAATATAATAGTATATATATATATATATATATTATATATTTATATATATGATATATTATATATATATTATATATTATTTATATATAGGCTATTTATTAGTGCTACGTCTAGGAACGAACAATCAATATGGAAAATGTAAAACGTATTTTCCATGATTTGAGGTTACCACATTAGTAAATGGCTTGGATTTTCAAATGTAATTTAAACTTAAATTATTAACAAAGTAATTGAATATATTCTAATTTTTTTTGTGCCGTTCACAGAGCTTATTAACTTGGTAGTCTTATAAAATGAGTAAGGTTAGGCAATTTATATTTCATTTTTGAGTTTTTAAATTTGATGAATTGTACGTAAAGTTTGTGGAACGTCATGATATAATTTAATTGGATTTGATATTTTTTATATTTTATTTTTTGGAGTTCTGCTTTGGGGTGGGGCCCCCTCTATATCATCCCCGTCAGTCCCTACGACGGGGTGCGCCACTCGCAAGCTCTTTCTGGTATCCGTGTGGTGGAGTTTATTTTTAAATTTAAAAATACTTCCATAATATTATATATATATTAATCGAAATGTAAGAATAAAATAAAAGAACTTAGAAAAAAAATCAAATTTATATTAAATAATATAATAATATAATAATAATAATATAATATTTAAATAATAATATATAATAATATAATCATAATAATAAATAATAATAATCTTTGTATCAATATTATTTAATGTGGTCATTATTTACTAGAATATTTTTAGGAAAAAAATTCTCTATTAATATTAAATTCATATATTATATTAGTGTATTAATATAATATATATAATATATATATGTATTATATATATTATATATATATATATATATATATATATATATATATATATATATAGTATTATATATTATATATATTATATAGGTGCAATACGCTAAATAATAGAGAATTGCCACAATAAAGAAAATACTCGGAATTCGTTGTTTTTCTTATCGAAGAATTTTCCCCCCTATAAACGGAGTCATCTTATAAATTCCATCATACTATATATATATATATATATAATATATATATATATATAATATAATATATATATATATATTATATTATATATGATATATAAACGGTGTCATCATCTTATAAATGTCCATATATATATATATATATGTATAAAATTTTTTTTTTATATATAGTTAATATTATATTCATACATTATTTATAATATTATCAATTAAAATTTTATTGTATAAAATAATATACATTTAGAAATTTATTAATAAATATACTATAATGAGTATATATATATATATAATATATCATATTACTATGTTCTGTGTGGTGTGTGTGTGTGTTGTGTTGTGTGTGTGTGGTGTGTGTGTGTGTGTGTGTGTGTGTGTGTGTGTGTCCAAAATAGATATATATAAGTTTCATGGTGAAGATAAATGCTTTTATTTTTTAGATTTTTTTTCATATATTGTTATTACATAAATTCAAAAATGATCAAAAATGTGTGGACGCAGTGGGATCCAAAGGGGAAGCGAAATACAGAAGGACCAGAAGAGAGAGAGAGAGAGTTTGGCTAGAAGAAGGACAATCAGAGATGATTTCTTGAAGGATGAAGTGGTATGAGAAATCTTCTACTGAAGGATTTAAGAAAAGAGAGAGAGAAAGAAAGATTTTGGTTCAAAGTGACTGTCATTTAAAAGGAAAAAAATTACTATTTTGGATTTTAAAAATGTAAAATTTTAAACATTTAAATTTATTTCATTTGTAATCTGGGCTCGAGGAGGTGCAAACTTTTAAATTCATTTCTTTTGGCTATTTTGGAAAATAAATTATTAAATACAAAAATAAAATTACAAAAAAGAAATTTAAAATACTACATTGTAGAAGGTGAAGCTTCGTTTGTCAAGACAATCGTTGAGTCATATGAAGAAAATTTAACTAATTCTCTTCCTGTGGAAGGAAAGGTCTGAAAGTCCTCCTTCTTATTAATTTTTCGTCAATAGTGGTGATATAAAAATAGTGGTAGTGATGATAGTGTTAATAATAATATTTAATATAGTATATAGTGGTGAATAGTAGTGAAATATAATGTAGAGCATTAAATATTAATGGCCAAAATATACATCAGTCCCGCAAGATATCTCCTAAACTACGACTCGTACCACGAAACAGATAACTTATTTAGAATCGGCGTATGAAAATTAGTTACGGAAATCGGGCGGGGGGAAACAATTTTGGGTACATTCGCATAGA
>JABUQX010067819.1:0-5000 GCA_015478945.1 Trachelipus rathkii
TACTCATTTCAAATTCAGTAAACCAGTAGACCGATTAACTCACGCTCAATGAGTATGATAATAACCAGAAAATACACGCATTTATATTAAAGCAAAAAACCCTGATTGATGATCCTATGCACATCATCGATCGCTCGCTTCCAAAGTTCTATAGACGTACAGAAATTCATTTTATCTACTTAGAAAACAATGGCATAGAAACCGCCTAATTTATTGCTAGTGACATCACCGATTATGTAAAATATAAATTGCTGCTATGATATCTAAGCGGCGGACCTTTTTACGTATGTGTTAACTGAAATGTATTAGATGAGGAACACCTGCGTAAACTCCATAATCATCGATAATGTAATATACAATGATGGCTAAAATTATAGCAAAGAGGTTTGAGAGAATTTTAATTTGTAAAATAATCATAAAACAATTATGTGTAAAATGTATGTGGCCGACAGTGCTCATAGTCATTATGTTTTTATAATATCAAGTTCCTAGTATATGTATCTTAATCCTGGTGAACCTTATATTACTAAATCCTTGTAAAAAATTATATTTGGACATCCACTTCTGTCTCATATAATATAATTCTCTCGCCGCCTTACCTATATAGTATATATAATATAGAATATAGTATTGTATACGGTATATCTATATATATATATATTTATATATACCTCAGAATCCTCATATATATACAGTATAATATATAATACATATCTATATATTATATTATATATATATATAATATATATTATATATAATATACCGTATATAATAATAGCATTATCCTTATCTATTATCATCCCTACATACTATGGTAAGTCAAGGAGGGTAATATAAATACTACCTCAGATGACTATCAGAAAGATTATTTAGATCGCACAATGAATCATAGTGTAAATTTAATGGCAGTTTGTGATGCAAATAAGATATTTACATGTATGTTAAGAGTTTAAATAAAGCGAGCCCCAGGTTCAGGATATGAAAACACATGTTTTTACAATACGGTAAAACAAAAGCGTTAAATACACTTCTTGAGACCCATATCAACATAGCGAGGCCTCTATTATTTAGGAGATTACCTACCGCCGATACTGCCAACAGTGCCACTCACAAAGAAAGGGATAGACCATTCCTTCCTACCGTGCCTTCAACCTTATGGATCTTACCGATCCAGCATGTTTCAATTTGAAATATATTCACTACCCTTTTTCCACTAAAATAATAATAACTTTGATTCTCGATTCTTTGCCTATACTGGAATTACCTTTTGACCTGCTATTAGGCTTAAATTAAATCAGCCTGGAATACAAAAAGGCTTATCCTAAATTTAAAGCCTAAATTATCTAGGCCTAAACGTAGTCTCACTCTGCCACCACATTTTAAACAGAAAAAGGTCAGGTTGAAATATATTTTGACCTGGAAACATTCTCAAGGTCTGGAGAATCGCCCCAGGATACAAAAAAGGATTCATCCTAATTTTAGCCTAAAGTTAAGTTATCTCTCAAACACATTTTAACGAGAGAAGGTCAGTTTCCCGTCATCTGTAAGGGTTAGTAGAGCGGGTTGTCTGATATTATTTCTCGGTGAATGGATTGATTTCAATGTACTAGATAATAATAAATCAATAATAATAAAGAAAAATCCAAATTAATTATTAATACTGGCTTGAAAAAATATTTTTAGTTAACCACGAGCACATCGCGCGAATAATATAAATGTAAGTGAACTATTGTTATTTTTAAATAAAGAACTGTAGAAAGTTTAATAAATACCCACTGTTATGTTACAGAGAGAACTTTATTTTGTTATTTTTATACTTATTCATGGCTAAAAGATGATGTAAAGAAGTAAGTCAATATGAACATCAACGTGGCATAGTTTGGTGTAGAGGGGTGCTAGGGGCTGCTTACTGATTTAACTGATTTATTGCTTTAGGGGTAAGAAAAAAATTTTTTTAATAAAAATTCTCAGTCATAAAATTTTAGTAATGACAGGGGTTTATTTTCAACACTGCAGTCATTCCGATAGGTATCATTATAGATCTCACACAAACAATTCGACAATTTTATACAACGAGAAATAATCCAAGAGTATTAATCCGCAGTTAATAACTAATTTCCTTTGTTCCAATTGAAAAGGTATAATGTTTATATTTGGAATCCTCTGATTTATTATGAAGTTTTAAGAAACTTGAAATAGAGAGGATATACTTCTACTTATCCTACTTTCGATTTTCTGAACATGATGTAATTGGGAGTGATCATGAATGTTGTTGTTCTTGCATTAGTATGTGACTAAATATTAACTATAAACAGCGTGATTCTTTTCATAGTTGAGATCTATTGAGACTAAATTAGTACAACACGTTATATGTGTAAGTTATCTGCGTGTGTAAGTAAATCTGTGTGTGAGTGTAGTAAATGTCTGTGTGTGTGGTGTGTGTGTGTGTCTGAGACGTGTAAGGTTGTGTAGCCTCGCTAAGATGCCTCTAATTAGCAGGATGCTGTCACAAAATCCTGTGTGTCGAAAGTGTAGTTATACCCTCCTGTGTGTGAGTTGGTTAAGTAGAGACAATTGCGTGTGTAAGTAACTCTGTGTCGTGGACCAAGTGCTATTATCGCTGAACTGTATGCTGATGTGTTGTGCCGCAGTGTTGTTGAATGTTGTCAGGTGTTGTTGATCGTGTGTATACTAGTGTAAATGTAGGTCATAGTGTGTGGTGGTTAGTGTCATACGTGAATGTGTATAAGTGTAAGTGTGTGTGTGTGTGTGTGTGTGTGTAGTGAGTGTGTGTTGTGTTGTGTGTGGTGTGTCGTCGTATGTGTGTGTTGTTTGCGATGGTATACCTGGAGAACCTATTTACCAGGCGCTTCTGGGCATGTGTAACTACGTTGTGTAATTTGATAGAGATATAGGCAAAAGAGATGATGTCTGCGTGTGCGTCCTAATTTTTTAGGTAGGGAGTGATAGAGTTTCTGTGTAAGTGGGGGTCGTATATGAGACTTGTTTTGTGATGTGTTTTTATGTGATTGAAACGATACGTACCCACCATATTTGCTTAGTGATCTTGTGTATAAAAGTGTCACTTGGTATTGTGATATAATTAATAAGAGAACTTTTCCTTCTAATAATGATACAACAGACTATACCGATGAGAGGCCTCTACATAATCTGCTAGAGTGCATAGATATACACACTAAGAAGCATATTACACATATAAAAAATTAATAAGCTTGACTACGTGAATGATGAGACAGAATATGTATATTTAAAATAATATAAAATATTTTATAACATGAAAGAAGAGATTAAAATTAATTTCTAACACATAAATAAAAATAACCTGACATAAAATAAATACAAAAGTCAGATATAAACACAGAAAATTATTATTTGTAGAAAACAGTAAATATAATCGTATTAATTTGCGGGAATATGAGGTAGAGAAGCGTTAAAACACGTTGAGAACATGTACTACATCAGAAAGCAGTTAAAAGTTAGGAAGTCAACAAGCAAGAACCAGTAAAGGCAGTAAAGCAGAAAGTCCTAGAAAGAGAGCACTAACGCGCCCGACCGGAAAAGTCTAAAAGAACAGTATACAGCATAGAAGTTATCAAGCCAGTACAATCAGAAAGTTAACCGCAGTAAGCAGTAAACCAAGCATACTAATCACCGACTCATTTAGAGGATGTTAGGTAAACAGCATCTCAGCAGTTGGATCTATTGATAAATGATTAATCTGAGAAGCTCCTTACTAGCTAAAGACCATGTGAAATGACGTGTGAATGCCGATTCATGGTAGTATGAGTTAAGACTGCTTTGTGTAACAGTAGAACAGAGGAACGCACAACAGAGCCTGAGAACTTAAGAATAATGAGCTCAGGTACCGAAGAGAACGGAGCATCTAAGGTCACCAAAACAGAATAAGAATCGAAGGAGTCACAAATACCAATTAAACAACCGTTGTTGTCCATATCAAAGACCTATTGTTTTAAGGTTGTTTAAGCATGCAACTACACTCTATTGATTACTGATTTAACTGCTTTGAGCTTTACTCGCCGTTATGTAATGTAATATGAGTTAAGCACGTACCAGGGGCCTATAGATGTGGACTATGCGACGTGTACCACCACGTCTTATAAATTACCCGCAGTAAATACTCTACATGGTGAAGTTAAAGGGTGAAAAAGTGGATGCCGGGCCCTATAGCCTACAGTAAAACAAGCACATAACACTCTCAACAACCCAGTGCTGAGGGATGCCTAAAGTAGTGCCGAGGTCACTCGCCACATCGATCAAAAAACCATCATGGAAAAGGCAGTCTGGAAAATTCTTAAAAAGTTCTCATCAAATAGAAAAGTGACCGTTGATTTACTCTATGTCCAGAAGTAGTCATGTAATTACTGCTAAATAGATTAAAGATGGATAATTAATGTAATAATATAAAAACAATAGGCGTTGAAGGTTCATTTGAGTGATTATTAATGCATTTTAATACGAAAAAATAATATTCCGTCTATATGAGATTACAACAACTATGATAGCTTAGAGATTAAATTATATTGTACTTTATTACTTACTACAACTTCAGACTACACACTACTACCCTGATCTATATATATTAATATTTACATTATAAAATAACAAATTTTAAAAAATGTTATAAAGTAGGGTATAAAATGTGTCTGTAATGAGTTACAGTTTAGGTTCGCGAAAATGTTTAATAAAAATGTTTAGTATGAAATAAAATGAATGACTCATAGTTAATTTGAATATAGAAATTCTTTGAATGTTTAGTAGATAAAAATGAATGACTCGGTAGTATTATTATATATATTTTTTCATTCGTGCGGGAATGTGATGCGGAAAAATTGCGCCTGCGGCGCACGCGGCGGGCGGGGTAAATATTGCGCCTGCGGGCGCACGCGCGGGCGGGGACGCAGCGGTTCGCACCTGCGGTGCGGGGTTGGCTGCCTCACGCGGAGGGCGCATGCGGCGTC
>JABUQX010067819.1:10000-27500 GCA_015478945.1 Trachelipus rathkii
TTCCTAGATACCGATTGCTTACGATAGTAAGAATTTCCTTAATGAATAGTTATGAATAGATTCCCACAACAAGACTAACTATTAAACTCATTAGCAAATGGTAAATTCTAAGGAAAAATTCTGGTGCCCCATGAAATTTTCAGAGACACTTCGTCTCCTCTTGCACCCATCCATTTTCAATACCTACAATACTTTTTATCTGGCATAGTACAATCACATAGTACTGTATCAGTTCTCAATAATATTTATTTAAATCAGCCATTATAAGTATACTCATATTCTCACACACCTTAATGTAAAGAAAGTCATATTACTACTAAGAGAGTAAACAAAATGAAAAGAGTGGGGAGAAGGGATATTTGAATTTAAAGGTAAAACAAGCTGCAGTGGACACCGATTAATGAAAACTTCACACGTCAGGTAAGTTAAATTTGTAGACATGATAACGTAATAGTGTGTCAAGTATATTACCTGAAAAGAAATTGTAGAGTGAGATTTACGCATATATTACCTCTTTTCGTGATACGAAGGCAAACCATAGGAGAGTGCCGGGACCTCTTAGCTACTGAAGAGCTCAAGAAGAGATACCTCATAAGTTATATAATCAAACAAGGGCAGAATCTGAAACCACCCTACAATTTAAATTGCAACAGGCTTTTAATAAGGGACAAATTCAGAGAGCCATAAGTGCCGTCTTCCTGTGTCTGTTACGAAAAGAGTAACAGACAATGAATATTAAATTCTAGAGAATTCCGTGAATTAAATAAATCCGTAGACAGATACTTAAGGACTCGCGCTACACTTAGAGACTATAATTTGCAATACTCACTTATGATAGGGAGCAAGAACTACATTCAGCCAATGATTTATACAACTGAAACCCAGGCTTTACCAATATAATTGGGATTCCATCTTGATCAGAAACGCATATACACCGAGGTACTGCATTTACCCTTTTTACCAGATAATCTGACTCTCGGAAACTACTCAGAGGTCACACCTGTCTCCCTTGGGAATACTTACTATCATCTCCCTTTACTCTTTGACATAGGTTTTGTAAACTCTCCGGTCTCCCTCTAGGACATATAAGCTCAATACGCAGTTATTTATATAGAGATGAACTATTACCTTGTCCATTAACAAAGGTAGCCGAGAAGAACAACAAGATTGTGTCCTTGAAAAGTGTTTAAAAGGCCTACAATATTTTACATATTAGCCTAAACCCCTTAAATGTAAATACAGGCTGATACAACTGAATCAATTATTTAGGTTATACCATCAATGCAGAAGGTGTGCGTCCTAATTATGACAAAGTTAAGGAGATCTTAGAAGATAACTAATAACCTAAAACATATAAATGAGATTAACGAGCCTTTCGTTGATAGATAATTCGTTTATACCCGATACAAGCATAGTACTATGTCTCGGGAAGAATATATTAGCTTTCCCTTCTAACTGTACTTTCTGCGCGGTAACCTCAACCTCCACATTGGAAGCACAGAACATACTATCATGTAATCAACGGACATTGCTCTGCTCATGTCAAAGCTTTTGTGTGATGCTCTCAAAGAAGTCACATTGACATATCAATAATGTATCATTAGTACCGACGAATAAAATACTATCATCCTCGTTGACACAAGCCTAAAGGTAGTCAATATCAGACAAGTGTACACTAATAACTTGTCTGATGATAAAGAAAGCCTGGCTATTAGACTCTTTCACTATCACTCGCTTTTCATCTACCTACGAACTAATAAATTTGATTATTCAGACTGTAATATTTGCCTGTCTTGCTTGATCAGATCATAACTTAAACTAAGAGCGCAATTCCGTCTGCGTTGGCCGAAAATTGTATACCCGATCACCTAGCGTCTATGACGACACATGTCAAATAGATACTATTCGAGAGTAAACACTACTACCAAAATCAAAATGACCAGAGAGATACGGCAGTTAAATTTTTATTAGCTCATTCCAAGTAAATGGAATTTTTAAATTACTACCAAAAATAACCTTGTCTGTATATCTTCTAGAAAATGAGATAATTGCAAAGGAAAAATGCATGCATGAAGCTGACCATGGTAACCGAAGATTGTGGCTTCAAAATATTCAGCACAAAGGCAGCGCGCAGATTTACAACAAAGAGAATGGGATTGGTTCCTCAGCTAGCTCCTTAACCAATCAGAGCGCTGAACAAAAACTCGAAATGAATGAAACTGAATGTGTGCATTTAAATGCTATTTGGAATGAGCCTCTACTAGCTGCATTGAGAGGTTTGTACAAAGGAATGTGAAAGGAGAAACCGCACGCGTCAAAGCCACAAACACGAAAGAAAGGATAGAGTCAGTCCCTTTAAAAACATCTGACTCACTTTCCACAAATACTACGCATTCTCAGCGTGGGAAAATTTCAAATTTGGATGAATTGCCTATAACAGTTGATGAGCGGATAGCCTTAGAAAATAAATTGTTAAATGAATTTAAAACTTAAAATGTACACAACGAAGCTGTGTGTAAGTGAACTGAAGATTCATAAGAGATAAAAACTGTTAATTTAGTCACAAAAGCCACATTGTTGTTATTCTCGATAAGAGACATTTAAAAGAAATACGATTTATTAAGTTTATGATTTAGTAACCATCAAAACTGATTAGTATTTCCAATCATAGCTGTTAGATAAAAATAAGAGATCCTCTATCAATTTATAATCAAACAAGGCAATAGTTTTGGTACCACAAAAGAAGAAAATTCACAATTATAACTTTCGGTTGATATCATAATTAATGCACAGAATATTATTAGCTAAAATGACCAATCTATTGACGAGGTGGCAAATGACACCCTCCCTCTAGACGGTTGAGCATCTGTTTGTGGGATGACTGCGCTTCTCTTTATCTACACCACTCAAGCTGACAGTCTTCCCAAAGCACTAGCATAATCCGTAAGCTGAGTCATATTGGTGAGACGCTAGTGAAATGTAATCCTGAAGCGACGTCGGAGCACTAGTAAAAATAAACCTCCAACACTTATGGGAATTATCGTGAAGGTCATTGCATAGTTTCAAAATAATCGAAATAGCACATAATAATCAAGTTTCCGTTACTCAACGTCTCCACTTGGAGGTTCAATTCACTCTTATTTACCATCCTGGTAGATAGATTTTCCCATTATGTTTGGGCCGTTATAGGATAAAATGAAAGAGTATACACAAATAATTAAATGTAAAGGTATTTTTTTTTTTATTCACTCTCTATATTAATATTTTTCTAATATATGAAAATCCTTCTCTCACAGAGAAATTGCTTGGTGTAGCCTGACAACTAGGTCACAGATGAGGAGGCAGAAATCACAGCCACTACACTTTATTGCTGAGTGTGTTGTTCGGCTACTAGGTTCACTTGTCATAATCCAGCTTGCAACGCCCGCTGAGGTTATATATCTCACAGGTCATATCCCAAAGGTAGAGTTTTCCATAAGACATCTTTCTCTTTAAATTGTCACGAGAATCGATGCTGGCACGAACCTGAAATTGACAGAGACCTAAAATAGGTTTAAGGATTTTCCTAACACCCAAAAAGAGCTGTCCTCACTCATGTCTTTTCATCTGCCATCGACAGATATTCCCACGCCCGAAAAAGACCGCACTCAAAGTGAATAAGTAAAGCTCCTCTTGTTTTAGGTCAGAATATATATAATATGGAACCTGGGAGGATCTATTAGATACCGCAAATTCAATGACAGGACCAATTGACCCCATCTGTTTAACTTTACATAAGAAAAGCGTGAGGAGATTTGATGTGACAAACCGAGCCACTTACATAAAAGAAACAAATCATGCGCATAGGAATTTGTTTATAAATAAAAAAGAGATTAGAAAGATGCACGAAAATATTTGCTTAGTGAAGGATATCAGCAATATCAGGTATAAGTCTTGAGGCTAATATATGTGGTATTCCTTTCGAGTGGTTAAAGATACACTAAATTAACTAATTCTCATCATATTTAACAGAAAATTAGCAAAATAGTAAGTAGTTATGATTCGATGTAAAAGTCTGTTTAGACTTGTAATAGCCTCACGCATACGTCCAGCAAAAAGAAAATAAAAATATGATATAATGGTAATAAGATAAGAGAAAATGAGAAACAGATAAAGTTTTAAAGCAGTGTTAGAAAGTAAAACTCTTTATATATATTATAAATTACTTACGAGAACAAATGTAAATCTTATGTAACACGCAGTGTCTAATATTGCTAATAAATTAGTACGTTTCTTTATACACCTCCATCAAGGAGTGTTATCCCATCCTGTCATTAATTGTCGGCAGAGCGTCTTTGAATTTATTGTAAAATGTACCGAGGAGAATGTATCGAAGATGGGGAAGCGTATAACCCCTTTGCTTCACAGAATGGTTATAGGGAACAGCTATCAATTCTCGTGTTGTTCGCAAAGTGCACCAGTGTCTAAATCGTGGAAATTCTACAAGGATAGATACGGTTATGTAAACATTTGTATGTTGATCGCTTCCAGTGAGTCGTCACCCTAATGTACCGAGGCAATTTCAAACACCTCATAACCCGTGTACTCTCTTCAATGTGGCTGTTGTCCATCCATTCTACGTAAACTTCCTTTGTACGACAACTCAGACTGCGGTGTGAAAGTTAACGCAACGCCCTCCCTTTATTATTCAGCGGGCGATACAAAAAGAGTTCGAATGAGAAATAGGCTGGAGAGCCCAAAAGGGAACAAAAGACCAAGCTGAAAAATGAGGATTTAGACAGGACTCTTTTGAGAACGCAGAGGTCGTGCCGGAGAATGATGACTAACATTTGATATATATAAATGGTCAAAATTGAATCATTAGTGAGCGGTCATATAATAATATCTTTGTTGCACGCATATACATTAGTAATCCGCATGATACGTTAAAGTTACACACTCTACTATGCCGATGACCTACTGTCCCACTTGCTGCATATAGATTTCATTATTCAAGTGATTAGAAAGTTTAATTAATTTTTGTTACCAAAGATAAACATAAAATAAATTTTTAGTTTATTATTTTTAATTAAATAAAAATAAAACGACTTATAAGCCGTTCTCATCTCTTGTGTTGAGTTTTCCAGTATTCTTTAATAAGATCTGCTCCTTTCTCTCCAATCAATATATCTATGGCTGTGGTATTGTTCTTATTAGTTATTATCATATGTCGTGCCACTATATATATTTTTTTAATATAATAGGTAATTGTGTAGTAGTTTACCTAAAAATTTGCTATTCACTTTTAAAGGTATAGTCAAGTGCCCTTTAATCTATATATATATACATTTACTAATAATTATTACTATAATATAATTACTACTACTACTATAATCTTCATTAAATAACAATTATAAATTTATACAATTAATTTATAATTATTATATATATATCTACAATATATCATTACTACCAATTATCTACTATATATCAATTATGAGAGTACTAATGTCTCTCTCCACTAGATTTCGCCACAACTTAAAATAAGGTACAAATATCTATTATATAACTCTGCATTAAATATAATAAGTAGTAATAATATAGTACCTTATTATAACATCTTTCCTCTTTAATATAATTATTAACTCTATCTATATATTATCATATTAATACTATATATACATCTATAAATATATACTATGCCACTGCTACACACTATATATAGTATTATATATATATATATATTAATACACACATATAATATCAATAATTATTCTCATTTGTTTATACTACCCTAAAATTCTACATATATATTACAATATATATAATATTTGTAGTAGAATATTAATAACAATGGTAAGTATATATAATTATACATATAATCATCATCTATCCTAGTTATTATTTATATCTATATGCTATTAATATTACCTAATTACTAATACTTTTCGAACTTACTATTATTAATAATATTTCCTATTAATTCTATTATACGCCCGTAATATACTAAATATTATTTTATATTATTACTATACAAAACTATCTATAGATCAGTGACTATAATATTATTATTGATAATATATTTTTCAGAGGCTTACCACCAACATCATATTTTACATATAATATATAGTATATAATATATAATATGTAAGTGATAACTTCCCTATATCTAAACTAACACTTAATATAATATCCATTATATATACATTATATATTTTTATTCTTCTCCTCCTCTCTTTTTTATTTTATTCCTACAACCATATTTTGTTTCAATGAAAATATATCTGATTTTTCTAATTTCCATATATTATATATATTATACTTAATATAAGTTAATATATACCTAATTATATACTTATATATAAATAATACGCACCTTATTAGTTAATCTATTTCAAATTCATTATACATAGTAATTCCTTTATATCAGTATATCACTCATCGTATATAAGCACAATATCTATTCGACTTAAAATATTAACTTAGTTCATATATATTACCTTTCCTAATAATATATATCAATCACTATATACATAATATATAGATATATATATATATATATATATCTATTAATAAATATAGTATACCTATATTATATTATATATACATAGTTACTATCTAATTTATTAATTATTCTATTACCATAATACCTTATATTATCTTAAATATTAACCTTTATTATATATTATAAGTTAGTAGTTAATTTTACTAGTTTTATATTTATAATTGTCTCCTTCAATTTATCATTCATCATCTTATATATATATAGATAATACTTATAAATATTACTTATATACTAACACTATTACTTTTCCCCATAACACTAAACATTTTTTCAAATTAATTATATATTTATATATAATATATATAACTAAAATACAGGAAAATAAAGAATAAGTAATCTATATATTACGCCTATATACTTTTACTGAATTCGACGACAAAATAATATATATTATTCTATTTATATATTTGATACGTCATATATTTATTTATTATAAATAATAAATTTAAATTATATTTTATATAATAAACTTACTTTATTTTAATGATAACTATAAGTAGGGATTATACTAACGGATTATTTATATCGTCATCTATTTATTATTGTTATAATTATTTAATTATAATATAACAAATAAAATTTGATTTTAAGAAAACATTATTTCTGAAGATGGGTTCCCATATATATATAGATATTAATATATATTAATATTAATAAATAATTGTATCACTTATCAACTTTTCCGAAAATATTACTTAATTATATTTTCTAAGTATAATCTCTATATAATTTAATAAAGACTAATAATATTACTATTCAGGTACTAAATATTTTACAGCTTACTAACTATATAGTGATAATTTTATATTATATGTAAGGTGAAGTGTTTGCCTTTTGGGGAAAATCAGTTACGAAATTCTACGTAAAATTGATGCGTAATATATGACCGTGGTTTTAAAAACAAACTTTATTAAATATATCATATATTATATATATTAATAATCAATATATTTATATTATATTTTTAATATTTAATTATATATATTCCTGTATAAAACAAAATTCTGTAATAGTTTAAATTTAAAGATAAACTCCCCTTACCTTTATGCTCTCAGTAATATATCATTACTTTGCGGTGCTGCGATGCCACCCTCATACGAAACATCGGAAGTCCTTTCCATAGGTATTGCTAAGCATAAAGGTATTTCAATTAGAACTCTAGACCATTTACATCTTCCCCCCCTATTGAGCTATAAATGCTCATTCTCTTCAGGAAAACGACCATATACAGGATACGAATTTTGGATTATTAGCCCAAACTGAGGAACCGGATATTTATTGTATATAAGAATATTTGGCATCTTAAACCGACCTTATAAATGAAAATCTTAAGTTTTAACAGTCTTTCAATACTGAAGTGAGATTTTGTTTAAATCATGAACTCTTTAAACCACTTATTATTTTATTGGTATAATTTATTTAAATGGTTTATTTATTTCAACCTTTAATATTATTTTAACTTTTAAATAATTTTATATAATATTTTGTTTTAAAAATTGATAACAATTATACATTTTGCCAATATTATTATGATGTCATGTAAGACGCTGATCTGAATCAGAGAAAACATGGATTCTTTATATACTCTTAGAACTAACTTTTTCTTTAACTACTAAAGTAACTTAATAAATACACAATTAAAATGTTCAAATAGTTATTCCGGTTTTGGTTATATTCTACGATACTATATTTATATATATTATATTAATATAATATTATATATTTTATATTTATTATATTCATTAATATGCAAACAAATTTGTAAAAGCTTATATAATTATTATATTATATTTATATAATATATATATTATATTTATATATATATTTATATATATATTATATTATATATATTATTTATAATTTTTATAAATTTATTTTATATATATATTATATATATATATACTATCATTATATATATATTATATATATATATATTAGTGATATACTTTATATTTATTAACCATAACATTGTTGATAATCTTTTTATCCGAAAATAATATCAATACGTAAGAAAATGATATAAAAAAATATATTTGGGGTTATAAATGCCAAAACTAATTGCTTTTATTTTGCACATTTTTGACCCACAACAAACGCAGAGAAAAAGTGCACGTCGGTTTTAGAAAACTGGCAAGTACAAGTTACTTGAGAAGGGCCAGCCCGTGAGTGGTGGTGAATCTCTAAAAAAAAAAAAAAAAAAGTACTGCCAAAGAATGTACTTTAAGTCAAGTACTGTAACTTGAACCCAAGCCTGATATATATATATATATATATATATATATATATATATTATAATATTATATATATATAATATATATATATATAATAATATATAATAATATATATATACTATATATAATATATTATATATATATTATATATATATATATAAATATAAATATATATATATAATATATATATATATATATATATATTATAATATATATATATATATATATAATATATATATATTATATATAATTATATATGGGGCGTATACATAGGGTAGGTAGGGAGGTAGCTCCTACCCAATATTTCCTGAGTCTTTTTAATAAATAATTAAATTGTAAGTTATTACTTATTAAAATTTTTATAATGAAAGTGAAAAATGAAACTAATTTAATAAAAAATTAAAACCAAAACAACTACTTTAGTAATAGTTTTAATAATTAAATTCATTTGGAAATTTTCGCTCCTACCCTATTCCTAAGAGTGAATTTCTTTGTTATCGGCGTACGTGAGAATTTAATTTTCTCCTATGTAATTATAATGGTCAGCCATGCGACCATAACCCGTCCTTAGTACCTAATGAACTGTACATAAAAGAAAAACATCGTACACTTATATATTATTATATTATATTTTATATTATTATATTCCTTAAACTAGATATAAATATAACTATTTAAAATTTTAAAAAATATCTTCTAATTGATTGATTATGTATATATATATTAAAATTATATATATAATTATATATATATATTTTATATTTAATATAATATATTATATTATATATAATAAATATTATATTATTATATATATAATATATATTATAATATATACCCAGGGTGTTTCGCAAATAGGGGGAACATATTTAGTGAGATATTTAAATAATATTTGAGTTAACCATTACCAATATATATCAGTTTTTGAGTCTATTATATTAAAAAAGTTACCCCATGTTTAAGTTTTACCTTATTTAGATAGTAAATATGAGTAAGAAAGGTGCAAGGATGTATGATGGAATAATTGGTTGATTATGTTCCGCGTGATTGATTTTGCGACTAACGGAAAACTTTGTGCCATCCGTTAGTTGTACCTGTATTGCGAAACCAGAGTATATGTGTGTCCATGTTATCATTGGGAACAATGTGCGAGTTGGATTGTCCTTTGAGTGGGATAAGCTCCATTGCTTTAACCGCTTTATTTTAATAAGAGATACTAGGTTATGATAACTGGTAATATAATTGTGAAATCGTAAATTCCCGAGTGCATATATATCTTAACTCGAGGAACCGTTAGAACATAACCATATATAATTCAAATAATAAATAAATATAATCTTAGGAAAATATAATAACTTATAATATATAAATAATTAACATATATATATATATGCCATTAATAACAATAAATATTTGATAAGTAAGACTAATTCTAATGATAATTAGTGATAAATATCAGATAGGAACAGGTAATATATAGACAAGTAATAATATATAATATAATATATTAAAATGAATATTTTAATATATAATTATTAATTATTATATTAAAATAAATAAAATAAATAATGCATTAATAATTAAAATAAAGATCATTAATGAAATAATATCCATATAATAAAGATTTAAAATCAAATATAATCTTAATTTAATAAATTATATATTTTAAATAAAATAAATCTTATATAAAAATAAAAGTAAAATAAACTTAATGTAACTGATTTAATTGATTTATTTTATAAATTAAATATCAAATATTAACAAATGTATATTATATTATATTTATAAAATAATATTATTAATATATATATAATTAAATGACAAATTTCGAGCAATTAATAGTAATATATATCCTCTTTTATATTGTTATTAATTTTTAATTTATTCAATTGTTCCTAATATTACAATAATCAATTTGCGGTTCTATCAACAATTGATAAATTTATAAAAAAGTTAAATTAATTTATATAATATTAATAAAATTATAATAATAATAATAATAATTTATAATTAATTTATTATATAATATAATAATTAATAATATATATATAATTAATTGATATATAATAATAATCTTATTAATTAATAATGATATTATACCATTAATATATATTATATAAATTATTATATAAATTAAATTAATAAATAATTATAATAATAAATTAATAGATAATATAATTAATAAATTTAATTATAAAAATAATAATTTTAATAAATAATAATTAATAATAATTAAATAAATTATACATAATATATTAATAATTATATAATATATAAATTATATAAATATAAATATATTAATAATATTAATTCATAATAATTTAATAAATAATATAAGAGTTTAATAATATGATGAAAAAACAGTTATAAAAAAGAGGGGCGGAACAGCTCGGAAGGTAATTATATAAATTAAGTAATTATATATAATATTAATAATACAATTAATATATATTGTATTGATATAATGATAAATATTTATATTAATATATTTGTAATTAATAATAAAATAAATAATTACAAGAATAATATCGTAAATTAATATAAATATAATATCTAACGGATCTATAACAACCATTTTATTATTATTAATTATTATTATTATTACCTCATCTATCATCTTATGTCTCACACTTCTACTTCACTAATTTTACCTCTAATGAGGAGTTAACTTTATCATGGTAATCTTTATTTTAATGACTCAATAATCGACCTTATGTAATGATTACAATTAGTGGATATATTATATCTCATTCAAAATTTGTCCCACTCTCTATTATTCGTTAATACATCATCTATCTTAATTGTTCTAAAAAATAATTATTTTAATTTAATATATTTATTATTTTTTATATTATTTAATTATTAACTTAATATTTTAATACTATTAATTTATTTAATTTTAATTTATTCTATTTATTTTTCTCTTTTTATTTCTTTAATTATAATTATATTTATTATATTATTATTTTTTATATTTAGTCTTTTACAATTATAAATATTTATATTAATTAGATATTAAAATTTTTTATTAATATATATATTAATTATTAATTAAATGTAATAATATAATAATTATATTTAATAAATGAATAGTTAATATTAAATTTATAAATTATATAAATATAATAATATATTAAATTAATTAAATTATACATATATAATTATATAATAATAATATAAGATTATTTATAAATAATATTAAATAATTAAATAAATTAAATATAATAATTACATAATTAATATATTATTATTAAAATCATAATATTTAATATCTTTTATATATTATTTATTTAAGTTATTATAATAATATATATTATATTAATATATTATATTATCAATTATATATCTAAATTACATTATTACATATCTATTAAATATATATAGATAATTATTATATATTCAAATATTAATATATATATATTAATATATATATATATATATATAATTAAATATTATTATATATATATATAAGTGTTACTTGATATATTATTATATCGTAATGATGAACACGCGGTTTATCTAGTATTCTAAAAAATTATAATGTTTTGTTGTTCATAGTGGTAAAAATTAATTAAATACTTATAATCTACTGAATATTAGGATTCAAGTACTTCGATGAAAGAATTTATTATTTATATCTGAGGATTGGAAGCTGAAGCTCAGGTTTTGCTAAATATATCAAGATTATAGAAAACATGAAGTTTTCTCGTGCCCGTAACAATATATCGCCTAGAACAGATATGCCATGCCAAGCAATTATTATCGAAAGAACTCGATAATAAACCTTAAATAAATATTAGATTAAGATGTAGTTTTCAGTGTTTCGAATAGGTATAATAATATTAATAATTCAATAACAATTTTTTATTATTATAAGTGTAAAAATTATTATTGGAGTTTTTAAAATTAATTATATGAGCTATCAAGTCTATATTTATTCATACTAATTCATTATACTATAAATATAATATAAATTCTTCTTATATTTTATTTAATACGTATATATTAATAAATAATCTATACATTATCAAATAACGATATAAAAGGCTCTAAAGATATAATTTCCCATAATATTATAAATTTCTTGAGCGGAATCTCATTATCATACAAATTTAGCTTCAACTATTATAGGCATAGTATATACATTAACACACGTCTCCTAGATATACAAAGTGACTCACAACTCTTGTCTTTAAAAGAAACAGTCATGACATCTTGTCTGGAATGAAATTCGGATAACTTTACCTCGGCATTTATTGTAGCATTCGTAATTAATCCATGCTGTAGGTTTCCCCATTACTTGCTTCTCGTTTCCTTTAGTTCGATCTTCCAGGATCGTTCCTTATCATCTGTCGAAACCTGAGTTGTTTAATCTTCTCAATACTAATTCGTTATTTTCACAAGCAAGTATCATCGATGGAAGACTACTTCCGTCTTATCTATAAAGATTTGATTAGCTATCTCCGCATCACTCATAGGAGACAAACGCTATATATTATGTAGACGAGCATCACGCGCTCAACTCACCATGCGATTCATGTAAATGAGCATTTATCACATATTATGTCTCAGTAGAGCGTTATTTTAAGCTTATCGTTAAAATACTCTCCTTTATCTGAGTTGTATCTCATTTTGAATTCATCTTTCAACACGCATTATACAGAGCATTCATTATTGAATTTCTCATTCTTCATCTCATTTTTATGTTTTGTGAGAACAGTTTTTTAATCAATGACCTTGATACAAATCTTCTTCTATACATTCTTAACTGGCTAGGTTTATTTTGTATGGAACCATCAGGCATAGATCAATCCCAAGAATATTGATGTAATAAATATGAAGTTCCTGAAGTTTAGCCTGGTCTTTATCATAATGCAACTTTTGAATATATTTGGAGCTATGATTTTACATCCCATTTTTCCTTTCAAAATTTTTCTCTTCTCTTTAGCTCGTTGAAGCCAAATTACGTTATCGTGAGGATTCTTGTATAGGTTCATTCAATCAATATTATTGTTAAATTGAGTTAAGTGCCATTAATCACTTTCCGTATGGATTGTGTCTTATAATGACTAGAGTTTCTCCTTATATTGTGGACGAGAATATATTTTTCTTTTAAAACTTTTTTCAATAGTCTTTATGAGAGATCCTTCTATAATTAATTTTCAGCTCATTAGAGTTGTTTATTGCCAAAGAGTTTGATTGATCCTATGCTGATATGGGTTTTTATTCACTAATTCGAACTCCTATAGTTTCCGAGGCCTAGCGCATAGTTGTGACATTATCTCGAAAAGTTAAATATCATAAAGTTAAAGTACATCTTTTTAAACATAAAGCTATCTACTACATACTCAATATATCGTATAAGACGTGTATCTAGGGTATCCAATTCTAGTTTCAGGTAGGTCTAGTTTATCTTAAATATAATGGAGTTTGTTATTGTACTATTATAAAGAAGCTTTTTTAGTAATTTTTCCAAAGGCTCTAGATATTTCACATAAACTCTTTTTTCGCAAAATTACATATCGCATAATAGTAATATATATTATATATGATACCAGTTTAAAACAGGGTATCTGCAATGCCTTTCATCCATTAATAATAGAAACATTATCTGATAACAGGCATTGAGGGAATGTTTTGACTTATTTGCTCATTATACCTAACATGACATGTTTAATAATGGGTGATTGATTTAACATTCAGTACGTGCACAACATAGCTGAGTCCTTTATAACATTTTACATTATACATCAACACACCTATTTATTACTTTTTGCACCATCAAGTCATTCAGCTGATAAAATAATATTCTTTTGAGTTGGCAGACTTTTAAAGGATTACTTCCAAATTCACATTGTGTATATTTATTTCTCTTATAGTCTTTTTTATTCAAATAACAAAACCACTTTACTTTTTCTTTGTCAATATCAAATAAATTTACAGTTCATTCAAGTAATCTAATTGCTTCCGTTTTGGTCTGAATACAGCGTTAAGATATCAATTAGGCCGACTTTATTGTTGCTATCCCAATCACTTTGGTTATGTGTTTGGCGTTGAGTATTTAATGGCTTAGTTTTTTCACTCAATACTACTAATAGATGCCACAGTAAAAGGTATAAAAATTTGCCTTTTGGTACAAAGGTTCCTTCACTTATTTTGGTTAAGATACTGTATTCACTATGCACGAAAGAAGCAATTGTATATTTAAAACTAGAGAGTCCTGTTTACTCTATAAATGAATACTATGCCATAGTATTGGGCAAGGTGAGAATATTGATCAAACCATAACCATAAGATTGGATTATATAACCTTGATAACCTTAGGTTAAAACTTGAGAGCTTTCTCCACCATGGTTTGATATGCTTTTAAATCCGATTTCAGATAGTATGTAACGGGCCCTCTATACTGCTTTAGGCATGGCTTCTCTTAAACTTAGTACTACCGATAATCATCCTCTCAGATCTATAGATTGAGGATAAGAAGGTGAGGCTCTATTTTAAGCTAGGAAATCCTTTATGCTAAGTTGGGTCGGACAACTTGCACTATTACTGACACAGCACGTCCAGTTAGAGAAGAGCACTGAAATAGAGAGGCAAACTGCGATTCCAATTAGAAGATGTCGTACTCTCGAAACGTTGATGTAGACGAGTCATTTATCTCTTTGATTGAACGAATCGGGGCCTATTTCGGTACCGGGTTAACGTTAGTTCCGAATGGAAATACAGGAAGTTTGAATGGACGGAAGATTGAGACTGATTTGAACAGTCGTATGCTTTCTAATTCGAAGTTCGTGTATCGTTCGGCTTTCTTCGATTTGTTTATGGGCTAGTAACCGGCAGCTTTCCCTAACGTCTAAATCGTTTCTTTCTCCTCGTTTTCATCTGTTATTCTTGCGAAGGTTGAGCGCATGGGGGTGCAGCTCTTTCTAGGCATTCCAGCAATCCTCTCTTCTTTGCGTTGTGGAGTTGAGCGCATTTCTTTCAGTTTCCTCTTTCCTTGAGGTTAAGCATTCTTTCAGCTCTTGAACTTCCAGCCAGCCTTCTCTTCCTTTATAGCTTTCCTCTTTTTTAATAAATTCGACAGACCTCTTTGCCTTTAGGCCTAATTATTTAGCCATCTGACACTAGGATTGATAGTCCATTATTATTGTCGACAAAAGGGAGAAGAGACCGTGAAGAATGAAAGAGAGGTGAGTACCTAAGTTCAGTAAGTGTAATGAAGAAATAATATCAAAACTATATTCCTTCTCGGACAGGCCCCAAAAAAAGTGTCGAAACTATATTCCTTCTCGGACAGGCACTCAAAAATCGTGTCGAAACTATATTCCTTCTCGGACAGGCCCCCAAAAAAGTGTCGTGATATTTATCGATGAGGACACGCGGGTTCAGTTTCTAAAATATCTTTTGTTGTCTAGGGAATAAATTACTAAAACTTATATTGCTTACTGAATATTAGGTTCAAGCTTCGATGAGAATTTATTTATTGATTTGGAAGCTGTACAGGTTTGCAGAAATAATCAAGATAAAACTGAAGTTGTACTGCGTAAACAATTTGATTGAAAGATATGCCAATGACAAGCTCGAAAAACGAAAAATCCATTAACAAAATTTCCTCCTTTAAATACAGTTCTGGAGTATCAAATATATAAGTAAATTATATAATCAAAATGTCTTTTCTTAGACTTGATAAGTGTAAAATTAATTCCTATCCTAATATGTTATATGCTACCAAGTCATTCTATCACTATTCATCTAAAATAAATAAATTCTCTTATATTAAATAAAATTATATGTATTTTAAAAATAATCTAACATTATGAAAACAAAGTCACTAACGATAATTTCCATAATTATAAATGTTGATTGGCGGATCTCATTATCATCAAAATTATAGCCTTCACAATGTATAGGAAAAGATATATCATGACGCAAAAAAAAACGTGTCGTTATGATATTTATCGATGAAAAGTTCACTCTCTTTCATATTCTAATATTAAAACTTTATATTCTATTAAAATTTATATTGCTTACTAAATATTAGGATCAAGCTTCAATGAGAGTTTAACTACTGATCTGGAAGCTGTACAGGTTTGCAGAAATAATCAAGATAAAACTGGAGTTTTACTGCGTAAACAATTTGATAGAAAGATATGCCAATGAAACTTCGATGAACAAAAAAGCCATTAACATAAAATTTCCTCCTTTAAATACAATTCCGGAGTATCAAACCAATAAATAAATTATAAAATAAAATTGTCTTTTCTTCGATTTGATAAGTGTAAAATTAAATCCTATCTTAATACGTTATATGCTTTCAAGTCATTTTATCACTATCATCTAAAATAAATAAATTCTCTTATATTAAATAAAATTATACGTATTATGAAAATAATCTAACATTATCTAAACGAAATCGCTAACGATAATTTCCATAATTATAAATCTTGACTGGCGGATCTCATTATCATCAAAATTATAGCCTTCACAATGTATAGGCAAAGAATATTCATGACCAAGCCCCTCCTAAGAAGACAAAGTGACTTGTCAACTCTTGTGTTAAATGAAACAGACATGAACATCTTTGTCTGGAAAGGAAATCAGACTTTCCTTCGATTTTGAAATTGTAGCATCGTAACCATCCATGCTGAAGGTTTCCCCATTACTTGTTTCTTGTTTCTTTTTTCTATCTTCAGGATCGTTCCTCCGTCGAATCTTTTTTGTTCCCCTT